>CM074285.1:16334707-16634707 GCA_037194245.1 Opsariichthys bidens | reverse complement strand
TTGTCATGTCCCGGTTGACTCGAATGGTTCTTTGCAGGCGATAGCGTGTTTAATGGACATGAACGCACTCCTGGACCGCTTTCACAACTACATCTTACCGCATTTACGAGGGGAAGACCGCGTCTGTCATTGCAACTGTGGAAGGTAAAAAAAACCCCTAACGTTTTTAATGCATTGAATTCTAGCACGAGACCCAGAAATTGACAGGTTCCCTATCTATTACTAACAGCTCATAGGCCTGAGCCATTCTCCAGCCCCCGAAACACAGTGTTTTCCATTTCATCCCATTTATCCAAATGGATATTGTCACATTAAGGCCTAATATGTGGATTCGTGGGGTTTCTGACACAATTTTGGGCGTAATTCGACTGGTTTATCAATACTGAGCAGTTACTGTTGCTTTGCGTCGGTGTTTCAGTATGAGAATTCTCCTGGATTTTTCTGCTTGTATTTTTTTTTTTTTTCTTTCTGCGTATCAAGGTGTGATTTTTCTCCAAGCACAGTCAGAGATCTTGTTCTTTTGGGTTCGTGTGTTGGCCACACAATTACGTTAATGTGATTTTAAGACAGAAGGACTCAGTTGAGTTCATGCATATTGATGAATGCAGTTTTGTGATGTTGTTTAGTGTAGTGCAAAAATGGTTCGGACAAAAATGTATATATTCAATTTTTTACATACAGATAGTCTATTTTGTATAGACATACAAGACTAATATACCCCATTTATTAATTTATTTACATACAGATAAATCTATAAGTCTATTTTGCATTTTATAACAATGCAAACATACCCCATTTTTCATATTTTTGTTAGTTATCATTTGCAAAACAGTTTCGGTTCAAGCTGTTGATTGCAAGTCATAGATGTGGAATATCTGAGAGTAAATTAGGTCAGTTCATAATTGTTCTCAATTAGATGTGCATGTTTTAACACCTTTACTGTTGGTGGAGATCTGTTAATCAAGTTTAACTTAATGAATTCATATATGCCACTTCACTTTCCAAACATAGAGTATATCCTGTGCACATCAGGACCAAGAGCATTATAAATGGGTCATGGTCAGTGAAAACCTGCTTACTGTCCTTGATATTTGGAGAAAACTCTCATGTGATTTTTTTTCATGAAACTTAAAACCAATTTATAGATAAACAGATCAACCATATTGTCATTGTGTTGATCATTCTTATTAACAGACATTCTCTAAAGGTGCATACATAATTTTATCAGTGTTAATCTGACATACTTCCTTCACCTAATATGTAAATCAATATCTGTATTGTCTTTTTAAAATGTTGCCGCTTGTTATATAGTTTTTTTCCCTTCTTAACTGGAAAAAATGAGAGTTCAAACAATTGTTGGACATTTTTAAAATCAGGTGTTACAGAAAAAACAAATACATTTGCACTTAAACTGCATGTAACTTAGAATTCATTCTATACAACAAGAAATCAGCTATCATGTACAGTCATTTTTACGTTATAAAATCAGATGAAGAGTTACCCATGAATCCCCATGAAAAATACATTATTTGCAACAAGCCTGTGCCATATGTTTAATGCATGTATATGTTCCAAGACAACAAACCCAGCTTGACTGAGCTCAGTTGGATCAAAGTAATATCAGTATAGAAAATTCTTGTTTTTCCACCCTGCTGAAAGCATTATTAAAGCAGCCTTTTGTGCAATAATATGTCCTCATTGTCTATCTCCTAAGTTATTGTTTTTGCTTTCTTATACTTTTATTAAATTATATTTCATGTTCATGTCTGTTCGCCTCAGTTGCTGAATGTAAACCTCTAAACAGAGTTTTCCCCTCTCTGCCTTAGGCATCATGTTCACTACGTAATTCCATATGATGGAGATCATTCGCTCGTGGACTCGTCTGAGAATTACTTTGTGAGTGACAGTGTGACCAAACAGGAGATGGACCTCATGCTGGGGCTGTTGCTGGGCTTCTGTATCAGCTGGCTGTTGTTGTGGCTGGATGGAGCTTTGCACTGTGCTGTGAGGGCCTGGAGAGCCAGTCGCTATTATGGTGAGTGGGAAGAGCATTGTAACCAAGAGTGTATGGAGAGCATACATGTGGATAGATGTAAAGGACAAAGAATATATTTGTAGGAACTATGCTGACCAGGATTTGGCTATTCTGAAAATTTTAATTATAGCTTATATAGAGAAAGTGAGTGTTCATGCATTTCTTTTTATGCATCAAAATCAAAATTCTTCCCTTACGTGACAATTTATTTAATGTTACGAACAGAATTTTTTTTGCAATAATGCTTTTTGTTAATTTGTTGCCATTATATTTTGTTTAGCATGATCATTTTGAGGTTGAATGTGGTTGAGTGTTATTTCCGTGCTCAATAAATGGCATGTTTTATGTGCAAGATTTAAATGGATGTACTGTATTCAGGTACTAATACTGTATCTCAAAAACTGAAGAATTGACGTCAAACACTTAACTGTGAAGAACAAGTGCCTTAAAGTGTTAGTTGACCCAAAAATGAAAATTCTGTCATTCATTGGTCACCCTCATGTCGTTCCAAACCCGCAAGACCTTCGTTCATCTTCGGAACACAAATTAAGATATTTTTTAGAGAAATCCGAGAGCTTTCTGGCATCAGATTGCAACGTTATTACCACTTTCAAGTTCCAGAAAAGTAGTAAAGACATTGTTAAAACAGTCCATGCGACTACAGTGGTTCAACCTTAATGTTTTGAAGGGGCGAGTATACTTTTTGTGCTCAAAACAAACAAACAAAAATAACAACTTTTTTCAACAATTTCTTCTCTTCCTTGTCATAACCTACGCTGTTTACGTTGTAAAGCACAGTGCAGCGCTTCCGGGATCTGCATCAGAACGGCAACTCAGTTTTGGTCCACGCTGTTCACATGAGCACCACAACGCATTCGCGTGGTGCTGACGTAGGAGTCGGCGTTCTGACGCAGAACCCGGAAGTGCTGCACTGTGTTTACAATGTAAATAGCGTAGGATTATGACAGGGAAGAGAAGAAATTGTTGAATGAAGTCGTGAACCACTGTAGTCACATGGAATATAGTAACGATGTCTTTAATACCTTTCTGGTCCTTGAAAGTGATAATAACATTGCAGTCTATCGGATTTCATCAGAAATATCTTAACTGAATTTGTGTTCTGAAGACGAATGAAGGTCTTACGTGTTTGGAACGACATGAGGGTGAGTAATTAATGACAGAAATTTCACTTTTGGGTGAACTCACCCTTTAAATGTTAGTGACAACATGAACACAGCTTGTGCGCATACAGCTAATAAAGTACATTAGATGTGTCTCAAGGAGTAAATACTAAAATTAAATGAACGAGAGTAAAAACTGTACATTTGAAATATTAGTGGTTTTTATTATATACAGTACCAGATCAGCTAATATCACTGTGTTAGAGTGATACTATATGCGGATTTGTATACAATTAAATCCTTATAAATTTCTAAATACGTTTTTAAAATGTGTCCCACTGTATTGGTTTTATGTTAATAAACGTGTTTTTTTCCAAACACTCCCAAAATTCAATTTTCTGTCCCCAAACATTTACACACCTACATTTTTCATTTTCATCAGCTGTCAGCGCTCCCCTTCTGCCCTGTTATTATCACCCTCAGTAATGAATGTATTAAGATGATGACTGTGGCTCCAGAAACTAACAGCAGGTTTTCACTCAATGTAACTGAATCACAGGCAACACAGCAGTTGTTTATAACAGTTGTCTGTGGTCCTTTGAGAGTAAAGAGGTACATGAGCTGTGGCAGAATAAGTAAATAGAGCTTTAAAATGGAATGCTTTTAGTTTTAATATGATTAGTGTATTCATTGAATTAACTTATTGGATGATTGATTAGCTTATAGTGGGAGTGAAAGATTAAGAAAGCTTTGAAGAAAAAAAAATATATATATAAAGTGGCATTATAAAAACTGAAAAAGATTTCATTTTACATCTACAACTGAGATGCAAGGTTGCATCAACTGCATTTGAATGAAATCAGAAAGAATGAGAGACGTTTAAGTAGCGCCGGATTGACCTCACGCCCCAGAGAAACAAGCGTGCAGCCATCTTTAGAATATTGTGTTTGAACTTCCGTTTTGGCGGTAGCTCTGTCTATTTCTATGGCATCACTGTGGAAGAGTAATTAGCTGTTGAAGTAGATTTATTGTAGAGTTAATGAAAATTATCATGGGAATTGTAATGTTTGAAGCGAATAACAAATGTCAGTTTAAAAAAAGCGGTTCATTCATAAATCTGTAAGATCTTACCTTCATGCTGTGGAAATACAAACCGGACGACAGAACACAACGAGCGCGGCGCTGAAAAGGGGCGGGGCTACAAAACGTCTATACAGGAAGACGACAAAAATGAGAAAATATCAGACCACGGAATGCACCAATTGACCAATCAGAATCAAGTATTTCAGATCTCTGTGTGAAAAAGTATTTTATCAGGGTTTTTTTTTTTAGCAGCACAAGCACAAAATGGTATCTCCATATGATATGATACTGAAAAAAATACCGGGGATGCCCCTCTAGTAAAGCACACCACAGCTGTGAAATTGTGACGTTGATGGCAGGTCAGCCTCATTTAGCCTCACCAAGATAGGGAGTGAAGGTGAGGTTGATGGAAAGGAAGGTGGGAGAGAGATGCTGTCATGCCCCCACCCCCACCAGCACACACACACAGAGACTTGCACCCTTGCACTGTGCGAGCGCTATAAATAGACAAAGAGCAGCTGGAAAGAGAAGGCAAGCTGGCGAGACGTATAAGCGTGGAGTCATACTCACACACACAATACATGTACACTGCACCTAAGCACATACCTTGAATTTTAGAATTACTTTGACTGTTTGCTGGTATTCTTTACCCTCTAATCATTTTCAGCGCAGGAGTGATATATCTGCTAATTGATTTATAATAATGAATAAATAATAGGGGTGTAACAATATGGCATGTCACAATATATCACACTACAAAAATGCAACAATATGTATCGTGGATAGTGACAGTATGCATTGTGTATAGTTCACCTGAAATGAAAATCACTGTGTGAGAGTTTTAGTGTCAGTACTACACTGAACTACTATATATAATACTATATAATGTTGAATATAATGCATAATAAGGCTTGGCTGAATATTTGTGGGTCCTAATGATGCCAAATGTCTAGTGTAACCAGTAAAAAGTGGCCTACATTATTTTAAATATATCTAGTCAATGACAGCGTGCAAGCATATTTGTATTTTTCTGTATTTTCAGCGTCAGAATCATGAATATTTTTATTATGGTTTCACCATTGAGTGCACTGAGTTACCAGCACCAATTTCAAGCGTATTTATTTCCACCTCCAAAGTAATACCAAATTTAGCATTTTAATCAAGTAAATTTTTTGTTTAGTATCGCAACAATAACGTATCGTGAGTTCAGTATCATGATATGTATCGAATCGTGAAATGAGCGTATTGTTACATCTCTAATATTGTATATTTTATATATTTAGCTTTTATATTTTTAAATATTTTTTTCTCATTTTAATAATTTTATGGTCAGAGTAGGGGCAATATACCCAGTAACTGATTTATATTTTCATATTTATATTATGAATATGTCCATATTTTAACAATAAAATATTGTATTTTTTTGTATATTTTATAAAGAAATTACATTTTAACAATTTTATTTAAAGACAATATATCTGATAACTAATTTATACTGTAATAATGAAGCATTTTATTTATATTTTCATATATTTTATTTTATTATGTATATCTGTATTTTAATAATAAAACATTTATATATTTAGCTCAATAATAATTTTCTTTACAAGAATATACCTGATAACTGATTTACATCTTAATAAATGTTGTATATATTTAAATTTATATACATTTTACATTTTGTATATTTATATGCATATTTTAACAATTTCATGTTTAACAAAAACATTTATCTTTTTATATATTTTAATGAAAACGCTACTAGTGCTAATACAAGAAATTGCAACAAATTACATCCCCCCCTTTCTTTTGTTTAAACACTATTGCGTCCCTATAATATCCAGCTCCATATTGAAGACTTCTTCCTTTCTTTTGATCCAGCTGTAAGGCTTAAAAAAACCTTATTCACTGTCTTCCTCTGTATACCCTTCACGACAGTCCTAGTGGATGGCATACCCATGGAATGCTATAAATAACCCCACGCTCCCCCATCGCCTCCCTTTCACACACACTGACACACTTCCAACAGGGCTGGTTGTGAGGGGCGGGGCTGTCTGAGGAACGCTCTGTGGTTTCGTTATACCTCCACCCCAGTCTCCACGTCTGGACCCACATGCTGTTTCCATTAACACATTGTGTAGACATGCTGGTTCATTATAAGATGTACATTTTTTTCCTTTTTCTTAACCATCTCATTAGCTTAGTTAATAAGAATGTATGGAACGCCACAGTTTGACCGATGCTAATTCGTTTTTCTCTGTGCCGCTCACAGATACCCCTTCCTGGTCGTGGTTGCCACAGTTCTGCAACCTTCGGGACCTCCGTAGACGCGCACAGCTTCGGCAACTGGAGGATTCCAGCGGAAACATGGTGCACATCAAGCAGAAGCTCTATCACAATGGTCATCCCAGCCCCCGCCACCTCTGACTTTAACAGCAGTTTCCCCAAAACTGCACCATTACCAGCTGCTGCCTCAGAGATCCACGTTAATTGTTCCACTACATCTTTTAAACCTTCAAGAACCACTCAAGTATTTGCCAAAAGAAGAAAGAAGATTATCGTTGCCAATATGTTGATCTGTGTCCACGTTCGCCACGTTTGGCGAATGGTTTAGAACGGTTTTTTTTCTGTACAGGCATTTTATTTTCAATTGCTGATTCTAGGCATGCACTTTTAGAATGGGGGAGGCTGCAAGAAATGGTTTTACGAGACATTGGGAGTCAAATCATGTTTATTCCTTGCTTTCCCCCCCCCCCAACACCTTTTTTAGCTTTTTCATCAGGATACAACTTTTTGGGAGGGGGGTGATAAGCGGGTGGGGTGGGAGGGCGTAGGTCCTGGTTTTGTGATGGTATTGTTAGAGATTAATGATCATGTAAATAGTTATACATATTGTTTTATGGGATTTAAATGAAGTCGGGAGTAAGAGGTAACTGAATAAAAAGAGAGAAAAAACATAAAGAGGAAAGAATTTTGAATGCAGATGTGATATGTGAACTTTTTGGATGGATGAAAAAGAGATCACTCTAAAAAATGATCGATTTGCTTTGTTACTACGTGAAATTAATGAATGTATTAATTTTATCTGTAAATAAAGGAGAGTGCAGGAAGGTTGAAATGAGCGGTCAGGGCTCTTTTTGCTGTTTTGAACGTCATCTGTCATATGTTAGAGAGCCGCTAGCACTTGCCTTGTCTTCCCTACACTGTGTCCAATAGCCCTTCCCGGTCTGCGTTTAAACTACTCCATACTCAAACAAGAACAACCAGCCTGCCAGCACATAGAGCCCTGACCCAATTTTCTCTTCCTCTTTATGTCCAGACATTGCTGTTGTGAAGATAAAATGTCTGTTTTATTAAAAGTGCCATTGAAGCACAACAGTGACCCCTAGTTTTGGGATGTGTCATTTCTCAACGACTGAAGGTGCGCGTGGGACAATCACGCACGACACCTATGATGAGTGGAAACTACACCGTCGCTTCTAACTTTTCCATTGCTAATATCTAATATAAATACAAATACTTATGAAAAGTACAATGTCGAGCAAAATATTGCATGGCAACCAAAACCTGTGGTAACATGAATGAAACTCATGAGAACTGCTGATTTCATCGATATCCAGTGCTATTGGTGGAAAAAATCGATGATGAGGAAGTGATAGACTTTGATACTTTCAATTAAAAACAAATGACATAAATTGAGGCTAAAAATCAAAGCCAAACACAATATAAAAATACACGCCATCTTCTGAATATGCAGCAACCTAGAAAGAAAACAAACATATATGTACACCAGTCAAAGTTTTGGAATAATTAAAGGATTAGTTCAATTCAGAATTAAAATTTCCTGATAACTTACTTGTTCATGTCTTTCTTTCTTCAGTCGAAAAGAAATTAAGGTTTTTGAGGAAAACATTCCAGGATTTTTCTCCATATAGTAGACTTCAACAGTTACCAATGGGATAAAAGTCCAAATTGAAATTTCGATGCAGCTTCAAAGGGCTCTACACCATCCCAGCCGAGGAATAGCGAAACGTTTGGTCATTTTCTGTAATTAATTAGAAATATATACTTTTTAACCACAAATGCTTGTCTTGCACTGTGACGTGCCACGCATTACGCAATCACGTTGGAAAGGTCACGTGTGACGTAGGCGGAAGTACCGCGGTAGGGCAAAAAACATTTTCTCCTCCAAGTTCAAAATTGTACGACATCCTTGTTTTCACTTTTTTTTTTTGTAAAGGCTGTTTGGCTTAGTCTTTGAATGTTCGCTTTGTAAACACTTGCTTGGTACTTGCACCTGTAACATGTGACCTTTCGTGATTACGTAATGCATGGCACATCACAGAGCTAGTGCAAGACGAGCATTTAAGGTTAAAAAGTATATATATTTTTTTAAATTTAGAAAATGACCAGTTGTTTTACTTGATAAGACTCTTATTCCTCAGCTGGGATCATGTAGAGCCCTTTGAAGCTGCATTGAAACTGCAATGTGGATCTTCCTCCCGTTGGTAACTGTTGAAGTCTACCATATGGAGAAAAATCCTGGAATGTTTTCCTCAAAACCCTTAATTTCTTTTTGACTGAAGAAAGAAAGACACAAACAACTTGGATGACATGTGGGTGAGTAAATTATCAGGAAATTTTAATTCTGAAGTGAACTAATCCTTTTTTTAAGATTTTTGTTCTTGAAAGAAGTCTTTTTTGCTCACCAAGGCATCAAAATAAAATTAAAAAGTAATATTGTGAAGTATTAGCCATCTTCACGTGATCCTTCTCTGGGTAGAAATGAGACGAGGCTTATAAACACCATCCCAGGTTTACCTTCAAGGGATGTTTAAATGTTTTTTCAACCGTAATTATTGATGTCTCTCAAACAAGCGAGGAAAATCACAGTTAAGATCCATTCACATCCCAGGAACTGCATAAACATTGATATAAATTTAGGTAAGCCGGTTTTTGCTGTTGTAGGCAGGCACGACGAGGTGGCTGAGCTGCTCTGGCATTGTGCTCTGCTCCTATAGGTTTATCTTAAAGTGCTGTTAAAGGTGTTTTAAAATGACCTTCACTCTGTTTTCCTTCATAAAGTGATGAATATCTGCAGAAATAATACCTTTGGATTTGGCATTTAGTATTTCTCTGTGAGTCAGCTAAATTTTGTACGGCAAAAACCCAAATATGATAAAATCAAATTAACAATATTACAGGGTTCAGCATACAGTTAGGGCTTAATCAGATATGAGTGTTTGTTTGACAATAAAAGATACATGAGTATTCTCTAAACTTATCATTTCCTCATGTCTTTCCAAACCCATGTGTCTTTTTTCTCCTGCAGAACACATGTGAAGATGTTATGAAAGTCAGTGGATTCATTATAAGGGGAAAACAAACAACAACAAGAAAAAACAGTCACACATGAGGAATCTTGGAATCAAATGTTTTTTTTTTTTTTCAATTTCGGAATAAATACATTGACATTTAGTCATTTAGCAGATGCTTTTATCCAAAGCGACTTACAAGTGAGGAAAACAAACAAGCGATTCTTCATGAATTGGCAAATAACACAGGAAGTGCTCACAATACAAGTTTCATACATTGCTCAGTACCGTAAGCTAGAGTAGGAAGGGAAAAGGGAAGGAAAGGGTTTTTTTTTATTTATTTTATTTTTATTTTTTATGAGGGAAGTGTTCACGGAAGAGATGAGTTTTTAATGCCAGGGATATTGAATATTAACAACGAATAAAGACGTCAAGCATTTAATTTCATTTTATGAAGTCTTAAAAATATGCAGCATTATGCAAGGGTATGATAGCCCTATAGTCCTGCTAGTTCTCTATTTATTTTCATAATGCCTATAATGTCAATTCAAATTTGGTTTAAGGCTGCTTACAGCACAGGAGGTCAGGTTTTTACAGTGCGAATCCTGATCTTTTGATGCTGTGGAGGAGTTGCTCCTTGTATCATCTTATATGAGGTACAGATTATGGCCCTGGCAATTGATCCTTTGCAAAGTCCCGCCCCTTTATTTACTGTTGCTATGTCTGACAAGCCATGTGCTCACGCCACACATCATGTTCTCACAGTGAAAAATACATTGTGGAGCAAAGAGGACACTGACAACATTTTCATCGACAGACAGGACAGAGCAGGTTACTTTTGATATGAAACCGTTTCATTTTTAAAATATTGTAATTTTTTTAAAACACTGCTTTCATCTAAGCAGAAAGGAGGCCTAGGTTTACCGAATCTAAAATATTACTACTGGGCGGCTCAGTTAACTGCAGTAGTGGCCTGGATTAAAAATGACAAAGAATCAGGATGGGTCGAAATAGAACAGAGTACCATCAGGACACCCTTGTCCATTCTACCTTTTATAAACATAAAATAGGTTCCTAAAATCAAAATTGATAATGAATGGATAAAACATACTTTAAAAATGTATACTAAAATTTTAAAAAAATGTTTGGAGGCCCAGAATCTATTTCCAGGGCCATGCCTATAGTAGGTAATATTGATTTTCCTCCATCTGTGTGGGACAGTGGATTTAGAAGATGGGCTGATAAAGGTCTTAGAATAATAAATCAGTTATTCACTGGTAAAGTATTAAAGTCATTTTCACAACTTCAAGAACAATTTAGTATTCCTTCTAAAGACATGTATAGGTATTTCTAGATATGACCTTATTAACCTTATTACTATTTCAGAAAAAGACTTTCCAACTAAAAGACATGTTTCTCATTTGTACAAAAGGCTAATAAGTAACACTATACAAAATACAGGAGATATTAAAGGAAAATGGGAACTGGAATTAAATACTATAATTGAAGATGATGTTTGGGATAATTTATGTGAGGGATGTCATAAAGGAATTAGTAGTCAATTATGGAAAGAATTTCAATACACCTTATGTGATTTCTACATATGTAAAGGAACCATCTGCAGCATTGTGTTGGAGAAAATGTAGTAAAATAGGTGACCATACTCCTATTTTTTGGGATTGCCCAAAGATTCAAGAATTCTGGAAAAATGTAAAAAAAAAGAAATAGACAAGATACTAGAGATAGAGATGCCTCTAGATCCAGTGGTGTGTTTAATGGGAGCATTGCCTAAAAAACTGTATAATGAAGAAAATAGATATGTAATAAGGATATTGTTATTAATAGCTAAAAAGATGATAACAGTACATTGGAAGGAAGAAGGTTCTCCAAGCTTGGTTCAGTGGACTCAGAGATCGAAACAGGTCTATATAATGGAAAAAATGACTGCATGTCTACAAATAAAGATGGATATCTTTCTGCAAAGATGGAATAGTATTACAAGATATTTGGATATGTAACTTAAATTGGGCTAACTAATGTAATATGTAACCTGCTCTCGTGATTTGATGTACAAATGTTTCCTCCGCAAAGAGAATTCATAATAACAGTGAATTTGATTTCATTTTATTCATTTATTATTATTGTTGTTATTACTATTTGTTGTTATTGTTACTATTTGTTGCTGCTTTTATTTATTTTTTTTATTATTTTACTTATCTATTCTATTATTATTACTTGTCTGTCCTTCATGTGCAAGGGGTTTGAATGTTGGGGATGGGGATGTTCTGTTAAAATATAAAAATCATAAATAAAAAGTTAAAAACAAAAAAATAATAATAATAAAATGTTGTAATTTTTTAAAGAAGTTTTAACAATAAATACCATATAGTGACTCTTTAAAGTGTCATGACAGATCACTGCAGCTCCTTCAAGTGGCTCGTGAACCAACATCTCTTCATACTTGTTCATTTATAGCATCAAATAAACATGAATGGACATCAGAAGGAATGTTGTTTCAAGAGCGGAAAGATGTGAGTACACACAATTTTTCAAGATCAAATTCACCAATGTTAATCTACTAACTCCCCTGACTGCTTTGTCAGACAAAATGGCAGATTCTGGGTTATGATTGGTCAGATCGCCTGTCAATCAAACTGCCAGCTAAGAGTCTATTGTTTAGGTTTTTTTTTTACCATGGATTTTTGTTTACTCTGTCAGCCACTTTTTCTAGAGTTTCCTTTCTCATCAATATCACGGGGGACCGCACATAAAAGTGTATAACATAAAATAAAACTTTTTAAAAAACTACTTTGTTATAATATATACACTCTTAAAAATAAAATCCAAGAGATGTTTTTTTTTTGTGATTTATAAACCATTTTGGTTTATTAAACAGGTAATAAAAGAACCAGTTTGTTCCTAGAGTATCATAAAGAACATTTAAATTATCTAAAGATCCCTTTTTTTCCACTAGAGAGAACCTTTAATGCAATGGAAAGGTTTCATGGATGTTAAAATGTTCAGCAAAAAAACAGATCCCAATAAAGAACCTTAATTTTTAAGAGTCTGGAGTTGATAGAAAATCATTATATTAAAATCCACGTGACTTTTTAAAATTTTATAAACCTTCCCAGGCCCAGAAACCACAAAGGTTTTTTATTTGTTTTATTTTTTATTTTATTCAACTTTCAAGACACAAACATACAATAACATTTAACATAAGAAAAGGAAGAAAAAAGAAGGGGAAAAAAATAGATTGGGGGTACATATAACAGATCTTACAACAAACATGGTAAAATATTAAAATCTGCAAATTACTTTTTTCAATAGAAGAGAAGTTTTTTGTATACATTTCTTGTTTCTGCTGATTGAAATCAAAGAGTCATAAAATATTTCAAGGTCTTTACAGAAGAAATTAAATGAGGGTGTAATAGACATTACATTAGCTTTATGTATGTGAAACTTCCCAAGAAGAAGAATTAACTTTAATGTATTATCAATTATCTCACTGCCAGTATTACAGTCCAAGAAGATGATCATAGATTCATCTATTTTTAACTATTTTGTAGAATGTATCAAAAAAAATCATCATAGAAACCTGTTTCCAAAAGTCTTCTGAATATTTACAATTGCAAAATAAATGTGTGAGAGTTTCAGATTCAAGATTACAAAAAGAACATTGTGGTGAGATATCTTCTTTGAATTTATTAAGAAAAGCCTAACATGGATTTAAAATGAGTTTCCTTTACCTTATTTGGTAATAAGAACTTATTACTTACTGACCAATTTTTTTTCAGTTGATAGTACAGAAAAAGATTGTTTCCATTTCAAAAGTGCTGTTGGGTAACAGCTGTTTTTTTTTTTTTTTGTTTCTTTTTTTATTGAAGTTCAAATTTACAAACAAAATAAGTATTGAACAAACAATATTAACTTACAAATCTCAAAGGCAGACATAAATGCAAATCAAGTCAGTCTCAAATCAAATATGCATTCAAGAAAGACGATAGGTAATAAGTAAATAAAATAATATAAAAAATTTTTTTTTTTAAAAATACATGTAAAATTCTTTGCAAGGGGTAAGGAAGTTAAGGTGCACTTAGCTCATTGAAGAAACTGGCTACTGTAGAAGCTTTTTCATTTGAAAAGGTGCAAAGTGAAGCAGCAAAAATTTTAAGTTCATTAGTAAAATGAGGAAAGGACGGGGGTGTTTTTGGTAACAGCTGTTGTCTCGCGCAAAGGTTTACTCAAAGACGTTTCAGGTGCAGTTACATGTCCTGATGTCGCTGTTTATTGACGGAGGACAAATCCACGCCCATCTGCGCGCACGCTGGCATCAGGAGGAGGAGCAGCAGAGCAAATCTTACATATGTGCAACTGTTGTTGAAGAAGCCGCTCGACTCCCCGAACTCCTTCATTACGACACAGAGGTGGAAGATGTTCGTGTGCACTTCTCTCACTCTCAGCTCCGTTGCTGTTCGCAGCTGTAGGACGTTGGTGGTAAGTTGTTTTATACGAATTCTGTCCGACCTGTCGGCATCCTAAAAGAAGTGCGCATGTACGAAGATTATGTGTGAAGTCATCGTGCTTTATAGGGAATATCCCATGTTTATTAGGCTGAGCTAGTGAGCTGACAGATCCAGAGGGAACCTTTTTAGTCATGTTACATGATGCTGTTGCGCAGCGTGTTAAAACGTCGTCTTCAGTTGGGTTTTTTCTTTTTTCTGATTATATCTATGTAACTTAATCATAATTAAACTGACCTTACAGTATCGATGGACTGATATTGAAAGCTATTTTACGTTACAGTACATTCCAATGTGAGTTGAGTAACAGAGTGACATAACTCTCGCGCAGTTCTCTTTTCCGCCTGCAGGTGGCGAGACTTCAAGACAGAGCATTCATGTTAATACAGTTACATACTCTACAAAGTCATGATAACAATCATATACTTTTTATATGATATTTGAAATGTACTTAATATAATTTACGGCTGGAGGGATGCTATGGGTTTTATTTACTAATCCTATGTTGTTTGTGTAATAATGTCAGTAAAGTCATGACATTTAGTATCACCCGTCTTATGTTGACCCATCTTTTGTTCTCCTCGCTCTACCCCAGCTGGTGCGATATGCCCAGACAGCAGCTGCCCCTGCCCCTGAGCAAAAAATAAAGAAATTTCAGATTTACAGATGGGACCCTGACACAGCTGGTGACAAGCCCCGCATGCAAACCTATGAGGTTGATTTGAATACGTAAGTACAGCAAATATGTCATCATCAAAAAATTCTGTCATCATTTATATATATATATATATATAATATATAATTACAAAAATGTAATTTTCAAAACATTTTCTCATCCTAGATGTGGTCCAATGGTTCTTGATGCCCTCATCAAAATTAAAAATGAAATGGACCCGACACTCACCTTCAGACGCTCATGTAGAGAGGGTAAAGGACTTTAAAAATAAATACATTTAAATAGAAAGAAAATGCATTTTTAAAATATATGTTACTCTTTAGAGCACAAAATGAACTACTAAACACATCTATGTCCTAGTAATGTTCCATTATGACAGAATGTTGTGTATTTGTTTTGTTTGTAATTTCTCTGCATTTAATTTTACAGGTATCTGTGGCTCATGTGCTATGAACATCAATGGGGGCAACACTTTAGCCTGTTTAAACAAAATAGATACAAATACCAGCAAAGTGACAAAGATTTACCCTCTGCCTCACATGTATGTTGTGAAAGATCTTGTCCCTGTGAGTAAACCACTGTTATACTCTGAATATCCATCTTTATCTTTAAATCTGTCAAATACAATGCAAATTAGCAATGTTGTGCTATAATCCGGAAGTTTTCATTTTGTATTTTGTTCCCAAAAGTGAAAATTTTGTCATCATTTACTCCTCCTCAATTTGTTCCGAACCTGTATAGCTGCAATACACAAAGGAATATGGTTGGAAGAATGTTTGTAACAAAGCAGATCTCACCACACATCGACTGCCATAGTATTTTTATTTCCTACTTTGGTAGTCAATAGGAGGTGAGGTCTGGGGGGAATTCCAGAGAGCAGGTTATGTGACATACCCAGGTATGTTTAAGAGTAAGTAAGCGGATAACCTCAACTTTTGGTTCCAAAAACAAAGGTAACTTTCAGGGAATGTCAGTAGCCATAGCAACTTACTCTTTGAACATAACCTGCTCCAGAGAAGATTATATTTGAGGGTTAGTTTTCTTAAGAGGTATTCAGATGAGTGTTATATAATTAATATAGTTTTATTAAGGTAACTACATTTCTAAATTTGTTACATAGTTACTGTTTTATTTTATTTATATATATATATATATATATATATATATATATATATATTATATATATATACACACACACACACACACACAAAAGTATAAAGTATAAAGCACTATTATAAGGTTTAAACGTTTATATTCAATTTATATATAATATAATATATGTATTTATTTTATTGTAATTGACACATGATCTGCTTTTTTTGGCTTTTATTACAGGACGTTTTCTATTCTATAATTTCTATAATAAAATACATATGTGATATCTTATTAAATATTTAGCATCAAATAAACAATCTAATTCTTATTCTCAGTGAATAAAGATTACTTATTCAATAAAAAGATTGAAAAAATGATCACACAACCACCAAATAGGTGGCGATGTGCACTAAGTTATGTAAATCGCCATTAAACAAAAGAAGGAAGAGGAATGGTGCGCTTTTTCTTAGCGTCTGTTTCCATGGTGAATCATCGATTCGTCGCTCGGTTGAGAATGTCTCGTGTGTTAACCGGGAACAAACTCTAGGTTTGCTGAACTCACACCCTGATGCGTTTTTGGACCCAGCATACCTCGAGGAAGCAAGGTTTGTGTTAATCAACAGAGAGTTCAGGGTATATGTGACAGTAAGTTAACCTTGCTTTCTGGAATACCCCCCTGCTTGGTTCCAAACATTCTTCCAAATATCTTCCTCCGTGTACAGCAGATTTAAAGGTTTGGAACAACTTGAGGGCGAGTAACTGATGAGAGTATTTTCATTTTTGGGTGAACTATCCTTTTAACATGCATTGTCTCTATTAAATAAACAAACAAATAATCAAATAGGATGGACCTGTAATTTTATAAACTGTTGTTCTAGGATATGAGCAACTTTTATGCACAGTACAAGTCCATTGAGCCCTACCTAAAGAAGAAGGATGAGTCAAAACAGGGAAAAGAGCAGTATCTCCAGACAATCGAGGACCGTCAAAAGCTGGTTCGAGACCTTTTAATGGATATTTGACTGATTCTGTCAGTGTGAAGGGTGATAATGATTTTTTTAAACAAACCCTTCCCTGTGCTCATAGGATGGCCTGTATGAATGCATTCTGTGTGCCTGCTGCAGCACTAGTTGTCCTAGTTACTGGTGGAATGGAGACAAGTACCTTGGTCCAGCTGTGCTCATGCAGGTATTTATTTTCCTCTTTAGAATGCATCTTCTTTTAGCAATTTAATTTTTATTTTTTAAACGCTTTGCTGATTTCTGTCGATTTCTACAGGCGTATAGGTGGATGATTGATTCTCGAGATGACTTTACAGAAGAGCGTCTGTCCAAATTACAGGACCCTTTCTCCCTCTACCGCTGTCACACAATAATGAATTGTACAAAGACATGTCCCAAGGTAGGCCATCTTCCCATCGAACTGTAGCCACCCATCACTTTGATGGTCCAGAATCTCTGTCGTTGGACATTAAGTAAACATTTGTTTGCAGTCGCTTATGTTCAATGTCTCCCTTTTGTTACTGTATTCCTTTTAACCTGTTTTGTCCTCTCGCCTGTTTAGGGACTCAATCCCGGAAAGGCCATCGCAGAGATTAAGAAAATGATGGCGACTTACAAAGAAAAGAAATCATCTGCCATCTGACTTGTACATTCTGGAAATATAATGTTCTTAATGATTTAAATTATTCTGTAAATGTGTAAATCCAGTCTTCTGCTCACATGGGATATTTAATTTTTACTTTGTTTGATAGTGGAGACATAAAGTTACTGCTAATGTAAAACAAAACATAGATTGAGGTTATTATACTGTAATGAGTATATCAGAATGCAGGAAACATAATATTTGTCTGTCTTGTTTCTTTGCTTGCTATAAAACATACTCAAATATCTGAATTATTTCATCTGTTTATAAAAGCGCGTGCTTTTTCAGAATGAGTTAGATTTAGAGAAGGTGAGGTCCCGTCATGTCCTCCAGGTGGCGGTGTTCACTTCGTGAGCTCACAAAACGACGTAAAGGAAGAAGGACTGGCGTCACGTTCATGAAACTGAGACTTGAAGAAGAAACAGTTAGTTTCTGCGGGAGTGTGTAATGAGATAATGACTGAAGTAAAACTATGTGCTTTAGCACTCTCGTTTTAGATCATAGATGGATTCAGCAGGTATGGGTAAGTGCCTGTCTGTCGCCTGTGCATGTCTATATTTAATGAATTATCACTAATGTTAGATATCTCAGTGTCGCATTCCATGAAGTCGTCTTGGCTGAACTATAATAAAGAATTTGTCAATTTCATTCGTATGAGATATGAATAAATCTGCATATCCGACAATCAGTTCTGTTTGTTCAGTGTTATCAGAGCAGAAGAAGTGATAATCTCTTAAATTGTCATTGTTTCTAGTTTTAATTTGGGCAATGCATGATATCAGAAGGTTAGATTAATTGGGATTTAAAAAACAGGCTAAAACAATTTGATGTGCAGACATTGTACAAAACTCTAGGAGTGTATTATAGTTCTGTGAGTCGGATCTTTTCAACGATTCGATCGAACGGCCTCACAAACCATTTGTTTTGTGCGAGAACCGCCGATGTCAACGCCGACCACCGACCGTCCGATTCTCGTACAAAACAAACGGTTATAGGTTTACGACTTGATTGACGTTTTTATCAACTCCTAAACAGAGTTGGTTTTCTAAACACAATGGTTTTCAAGCGTTTTATTAAACGTGCAAAATCGTTTTCAGCCGAGTGATTTAAATGTGGTATTTAATGTTCTAAACTAATTTGTTTTCATGGCTGCAGAAACTGTACTAAATAAAATCATGGCTGCAAAAACTAAACTAAATAAGTTAGTTCTTCTAAAAAAAAAAAAAAAAAAACTTATTCGAGACTATAAACCTAACTATGTTGACATGAAAAATAATTAAATGAATCGATTTGAACCGATTCTTGTTATGTACTGTTCGAAAGAACCGATTCGCGAACTTGAGTCGAACTTCCATGAGTAGGTCTGTTTTACCTGTATTCGGGCTCATAGAGGAATGTGGGCGGAGCTGTCGAGTTGGCTTACCTGAGCGGTAGGATTTTCTATCTCACTTTCAGGTTTAGTGTAATGTTGTGGAGATTTGATCTAGTATAAACTTTAATATCGCTGACAAATCTCGTGGTGAATGTTTTTGTTTGGAACTTGCATCAGAGAAGAGACCAAAAGGTGGTAAGGTTTTTTTTTTTCCCTTCTTGAAAAATACCCCTGGAGTTCTTCAGCACATTGTGTTTTAAATAGTATTAATTTCAATTGTTAGAACTGACTGAAACTATAATTTGGCATACTTGTCGTTATGTTGAATCAAAAGCAGTTGTTTTGAACTCGTGAAATAAAAAGGTGTTCAAAGGGACATAATGTTGTTGGCACATTTACTGCAGGATATTCCACCTCATGTGTTGTCTCCTGTCCTCCACTGTGGTGAGAGAACCTGTATTTCAAGCTCTGTCTCTTAAACCTCTAATAGCACTAGGCCTAAGTAGTTCTGTATTTTATCGAGATCCTCCAGCCTCGTTTAGTATTATTTTGCACAAGTACTAAATCTTCGATGCTAAAAATAAGTTGTTCATTATATAAGTTTATTTATTTGTTTTTCACTTTTGTTTGAAGGAAGCATTTGTTTTTTCATTTGTCAGCAATTGTTTTTTGTGTAGAGAGAAAAATCACAGAGCAAGCACATGATCTGAAAAAGTAAAAAGAGGAAGTTTTCCGCTTGATTCTTCCCGTTTACAATCCTCTGTGATTTGGAAACACTCCATGCTCGCAAGTTTCTCAGCTTAAACTTTTAAAATACATCTTTGCAAACCTTCTTTGAAAACTGATGAAAGCAAATAGTCATTGTATTACTTTTTTCGAAGCTAGATGTACTAAGATTGCTGGTGCTCAAACACATTTGTGAAGTTCATAAGGCACTAGGGCATCATGATCTTTGAGTGTCAAGAGACGATTTGCCAGAATGTTACTGGATGTATTTTGTTAAAAGCCTTTGGCTGCATCCGAAATTGCATGCTCTCTGCACTTATTTTCAATTAGCACTTGCTTTGCGAGCGCTAAAATACTATGTTCTATATAGTGTGAATGTAATCCAGTACTATATTCCCCATGTTGTCACTGTCATGTGACTTACCGATGTATGTACAAATGAAATGGCTTCTCGAACAAGAAAAAAGTTGTGCGGGACCTGATTTTGTTAGTGGGGAATTGTTTGGATGGTTGTGTTTTGTTATTGCTTTGATCTCATGTGAATGGCGGGTTGTCCCGCCCTCACGCCAGTAAACATGTCATCAGAGAAGAAATGTGGTTGGGGAAAGAGGGAGGGGAAGTAAAAAATGATGTGCACAGATAAATCATTAATAAAAAAGACTACAATATTTAATAAAAAAAGAATTATTAATGTTGATGTCATGGTGACTTTAATATTACAACCTATTGACGTCATTGATGTATGCTAGAGTGTATTCTTGTATTTACAAAAAGGGAGTGTGTCCTCAAAGTTCATATATTGTGTTTGCACTAATGTCTTGGTGAACTTTAAGAGCTGCTGCTCAACAGGATCAATTACGGATCTTGTCTTTTAGAAGGTCGTGGTCCGGGGCTGGATGATGCGTCCCCCACAGAGACAGAACCCATCATAAAGGATCCAAGACTCAGAGTCTTGAGTTCAAGTCTTGAAGAGTGCAGTGCCGTCTCACATATGGTACCATGTTAGAAAAATACAATTACATTTCTTGCCATTCTAGAACTGATAATTTTATAATCAAATGTAATGTGATTTGTGTCCCAGGATGTTCAGGGATACAGATGGGTGTACTGGAAAGTGTGGTTGTGCCGCATTGGGGCATTATGTTCTTTAGGCCTGCTGCTAGTGCTCTTCAACTGGCGCCCTCGCCTTGGCATCCTGGCCCGGTGCAAGTCCTGTCCCATTTCAATGGCAGATGTTTTACTGTTCAAGGTATTGTCTCCATATGCACTGAAAATTTAAACATTGGTTAGTATTGACCACTGGGTGAAGAATGTACGATAAATAACAGTTTTCCATAATAAGGAAGGATATTTTTTGTTTTGATTATGACAGGACAGATATGGACAGCAGTTTGTTGTAGACGTGCTTAAAGAGGAGATTGAGGAAAGCAGGTGAGACCCACACTACATTTATTACTCATACTTCTCCTTTTTTTCTGTCATTTATTTCTCACCCTTGTGTTGTTCCACATCCGTAAGACCTTCATTCATCTTCAGAACACAAATTAAGATGTTTTTGATGAAGTCTGAGAGGATTCTGTCTCTCCATAGAGATCCAATGCAATTACCACTCTAAGGTCCAGAAAGGTAGGAAAAAGACATCATTAAAGTACTCCATTTGACTCCAGTGGCTTAAACTCAATTTTATGACACAATGTGAGTGCTTTGTTTGCACAAAAAAACAAGAGCTTCTGTGTTCAGACTCAACTCAAATGCGTTTTGTGTTCACGCGAGAGCTGGCATTGTTGTTATCGCGCTTTGGATAATATTATTTTGTAAATAAAGTGGTAAATTATTTTTTGCATTCTTTTTGTCCACACAAATTACTCGCGTCGCTTCATAAAATTGAGGTTAAACCACTGGAGTCACATGGAGTACTTTTAATGATGTCCTTTCTGGACCTTAGAGTGGTAGTGGAACGACTTGAGGCTGAATAATAAGTGACAGAATTTTCATTCTTGGGTGAACTAACCCTTTAAATCATTCTTTGCATTTTAAAAATAATTTGCTAGCCTGTTACTTGCTATTTTTTGTTAACAGTTGTGAAGGTGTCAAACTTTGTATTTATATCTAATAAATAAACCAAAATATATATTAAATTCCACACTTTAATCAAAATAGAAAAAAAATCATTTAAAATTTTTTCATGACAATTAAGCACACTCTGACCTAAATTGTCATTGCTGTAATGTGGGAAAAATTATATGTAATTTAAATGGTAGTTTTTTTTGCTGTATTTATGTAATTATTGTGTTAATTACATAATAAAATATTTAAATAGAGCTGTTTAACTCTTATGTTGATCTCTTCCAGTTTGGAGTTTGCAGTAGCAGAGGCAGATGAGAATGAATGGAGAGACACCGTGCAGCTACACAGTGATAAGGTAACATGGGGTGAGTCAAAATAGATGGTGTTATGTACATTTCAGGTCCGTCTGTTTGATCGTATTATGTTTTTGTTTCATCTAGAAAACATTGCTTAGATACTATGTTTTTGAGGGCATGCGCTACATATGGATTGCCAGGAAAGGAGCCTTTTGCAAAGCAAGGTACCGTATAGTATTTATAGCCTCTACATTGTAATATGTTATAAAGCTGGTTGAAATTGTGTGGTTGTAAATGATCATCTGTCTCTAGTATCCTCAACGAAGGCTGGACTTGTGCTGACCTGCATGGCCGACAGCAAGGACTAAGTCGAGCAGACCAAAGCACAAGGTCCGTACCCTTTCAGTGACTCAAAAATCTGCACAAGATCCGATTTTTTTCAGATTCGATCTGAGCCACTTCCAAATGTGGTTTTAAATGAAATAAATTTCATGAATAAATCGATAACTTTGCTGTTTTATAAATAAACAAGCTTCACTATTACATACAGACATACAGCATGCTTTAATTGACACTCACAATCTCTCTTTCTCTCACTCACTCGTTAATTCATTCAAATTCAAAGATAATTAAAGATATTCAAATTAAAGATAACTTTTCCATGCAGGCAAAAAATAACAGCCACCTGACGAGAATTTTAGTGCGGCCATTCAAAACCAGAGGGTTAATCATGTCGCATAGTAAAGCGATCACCAACAGATTTGTTTTGGGTGGGGATTAATGTAAACACAGATATCTGATACCAGCTGTGTCTAGCTATGTCAACAGGCGGAACAAAAATTCGGATCTGGTCAAGAGATCTGATCTGTGTATTAAGACTTGCAATGTAAATGCAGCCTATATGATGTTTTTTTTTTTTAATCTCTGTCCTACAGAAAACAAATTTTTGGGGCCAATATCATTGATGTACCTGTGAAGTCTTACTTGCAACTTCTCTTTGAGGAGGTAGAGATTTTCTTCTCTACTTATTTTAAATACGCTGTAAAATTATCATTTTGCTATTATGGAGAATGTAATTATTTAATGGTGACAGCCTGTATTTGAATATGAAATGCTTTGTACAAGATTCATATATCGAGCCCCTCTCCTTCATTTTTTTTTTCAGGTGCTCAATCCGTTCTACGTATTTCAAGTGTTCAGCATAATCCTGTGGATGTCAGACAGATACTATTATTATGCTGCTTGTATCTTCGTCATATCCTTGATTTCAATCGCTGTGTCCCTTTATGAGATTCGTAAGGTATGCATACATTATTTGCACTCTTTTGAGCTCTTTTGTTTTGTTGTGAATTCAGTGAGTTGTTAATGATGTTATGTCATTTTTTGTCTCTGCAGCAAAGCACCACTCTCCGCCGCATGGCCCGTTTGGTAGTGAACATTACTGTGCGCAGGGACACCGGAGGTGACGTTGCTTACCAAACGCCAAAAATAAGCGGCCCGCAAAGTGGCGTTCTTTACGGTGTTGGTTTGTTCTTTGTGAAAGCATGTTTGTTTGTGTGTTTTTTCAGAGGAAGAGTGTGTAAACTCTGAGGAACTGGTCCCAGGTGACTGTGTTTTGATTCCAGCTGAGGGTCTGCTCCTGCCCTGTGATGCCGCCCTGCTGGATGGGGAGTGCATGGTGAATGAAAGCATGCTGACTGGTGAGAGAGTGCAAACGGCCTCTGAAATTGTATATTGCATGATTGCGATTGTATATTGAATAAATCTGTGTATATTTTAGAGGTTTTTTCCATTCTTCTCACTCCTGCTTCTTTACCCAATGACAGGAGAGAGCATACCAGTGATGAAGACGCCATTATCTACTTCTGGGGCCACATACAGTCCAGAGTCTGAACGTAGACACACTTTGTTTTGTGGCACACAGCTCATCCAGGCTAAAGGAGGCGGTCGGAATGGGGCCATCGCTGTTGTAACACGCACAGGTGATTTTATAAAGAAATGTAATCTTATTTTCTATTATACACCACCCCTCAAATGTTTGGAGTCTCTAAGATCTTTTTTTTTTTTTTTTATTATTTAAATGAATACTTTTATTCAGCAAGAACACATTAAATTGCTAAAAAAGTGACTTTTCTTTTGCAGTGTGTTTGCCATTGCAAATAAATGCTGCTCTTTTGAACATTTCAGAATCCTGAAAAAAAATGTTTCCATAAAAATATTAAAGGGCACAACTGCTTTCAACTTTCATAATAATAATAAATGTTTCTTGAACAACAAATCAGCATATTAAACACTAAACCTTTGAACTGTAGTGCTTGTAAATTACTACGGCCTGTGTGCACATACACTTGATCTTAACTGCAAAAAAAATCTTTTGCCGTTTTCTCATGAAAACCACTTTTCTGTTCGGCAGGGTTTTTTACTGCCAAAGGAGACCTTATTAGTTCTATCCTCTACCCTCAACCATTAGATTTTCGCTTCTACAAGGACGCTATGAGGTTCCTATTTTTTCTAGGACTTCTGGGTAAGTTGGTTAACTTGTTAGACTCTTATGTATGTTAAATATTGACATTTGTTGATGTGTTAGTCTCATAATGCAGAATATGGGCCTTTATCGATGTGAATATTTGTGTTTCAGCGATGGTCGGCACTATTTATAGCCTTGTGATACTATCAAGAAGCAATGTAAGTATTTCAAATTTACATGGGAGAGGAAATATATTATACTTAAATATTTCTTTTTTATTTATTCTTATTTCTTTTAATCCTTTTAGTTTTTTGCCCTCTGTTTAGTCGAGGTTTTTGCACTACAGTAATAGAGTGAGACAGTCATTCTCTCACTAAACTTTTAAGTACACAGTCATGTACCTTTTTTCTTTTTGTCTGCTTTTCAATAACATTTTGCTTCAAATTAAAGTTTGTTGTGTTGTAATTCACTGTAGATTGTTGGCTCATGGCTCATTATTGGTTCATAGCTTACAATGCTTTTACAAAGTCTTTTAAAAAAGACTTTTAAAAAAATCCATTTGGGAAAAATGAATGGAAAAAATACTTCTGGAACCTGTGCCGCTGAAAAAGGGGACGGGGACTGTCGCATTCCGTTTGGTTTTAAATAATTTCTTCCTAAATTATATTTTATTTATAAATAATTATACTTCAAATATCCACATCTTTTGTCATCAGACGCCCTGGAACGAGCTACTCATCAGGTCTCTGGATATTGTGACAATAATAGTTCCACCTGCTCTTCCTGCTGCTATAACTACAGCCGCTATCTACGCCCAGAATCGCCTGAAGCGTCATGGGGTGTTCTGCATCAGCCCACCTCGAATTAATCTCTGTGGCAAGATATCACTTTTCTGTTTTGATAAGGTAAGAGATCAAGGTTTTTGCTTCCTTTTTTTAGGAAGGATATTAATTGCTCCCTTAAAAATGGTGTCCTTATGAGTGATGACTCAAAGCTTGTAGATGGATAGTCATAGTTCATCTCAGATAAATTCGTGCCACTGTAGTTTGCTTTCGCTTAATCCTATAATTGGCCTTTTAAATCCTGAGCTTAAGGCTGTTAAAATAAACTTTGTTTTATTACTCTGTGAAGGTGTTCTGTTTGTGTAACGATTAAATCATCAGTGCCCTGGGTTAGACCATTAGAACTTCTTTCCTTAAATCCCTATATCAGTTCTGTTGACTGTAGGAGTGTTCCTTTTAGATACATTGATACATGCTAACATTATTATTATCACAATATATATAAAAAAACATATATAATTAAAATATATATATATATATATATATATATATATAATATTCACGTGTGTGTGTGTGTGTGTGTGCGTGTTTATACATACATTTTCTACAGTAACTCCATCCATATCTAGTCAACACTTTTGCATCATAAGCAATTCCCCATAACATACAAATCATTTTAGACAATTCTAACTCTTGGTTTCTCTGACAAAGTTTAGACTAGTCCTAGACTAAAATGTTTGTTTGACCTGTTATAACTGAAAGCAACTTGTACTGACATATCTTTAAAATATGTCAGTGCCATTGTTTTGTCTCAAAATGCACACCAGTAATGTTTTTGTCTAGGGCACGTTTTTAAAATCTACTTAAATGTCTTAATTGAACTAAGGCCTTTTAAAGTTTTAATAAATTTTAAAATTAATTATATACTCTCTTGGAAGTGTTTCATATTTTGGCGGGTGAAATATAAAAAGGTTTATGCAATAATAATAATATACATATTTAGGGTATATATATCAAGGTATATTTATAAAATATTTTTCTACAGTCACTCTATCCATATCCATTTCACAGTGCATAATAGTAGTTCTATTAATCAGTTCTTCATAACATACAAATAATTTGAAATTTTTTAAAATAAACTGCATGATTCAAATTTTTTGTGGGTGAAATTTTAATCCAAATAATCAATAAAAACAAATTAATAATTTTTGGTGGACAAAAAGAGGACAAATGGGCAAATATGTCCACCCTCTTCCCACCAAAAACAAATTAAATGTAGTGAGACCAAAACAATTTTTTTTTTAAGTCAGCCCTTCATTATTAAGCATTTGATTTCATCGCCATCTTACATGCATCATGTGCTTTCAAAGCAAAGGAAATGGGTTTAGCAGCATTATGCATTGAAGGTTAGCAATGTCTGATAAGATCTCTGTTTGTGCCTTGCTAAACCTCAATATCTTGTCTGAAGTAAATGAGAACGTCCTGTTTGTTCTGCAGTCAAACATCCTTGCTATACTGTATACAATTTTTTTTGTCAACGACGAATGCTCAAGGCATGTTTAAGACCCATGTGTTTATAAAGGTGTTCTCATTGATCGTAGTGTTTTATGGCATTTTAAAGTTAAGTGTTAATTTGGTGTTAAAGTTAAGAGACAAGTGGAATCTCATTATTTTTATTATTATTATTAGTAGTACCAGTTGTAGTAGCAGTAGCAGTAGCAGTAGTAGTAGTAGTAGTAGTAGTAGCTATGTTTCCACCCACCTATTTTATGTGCGTTTTTATTGCATACAATATTTATTTAGATTGCATTTCCCACAATTCCTGATAAACTAGAATACCAAATATGAGCCGGATTTTTTTTCTTGTATGGTCTTCTCATAAAAGAAGAAGTGACTAAAGACCATCCTGTTCATCCTGTTCATCCTGTTCAACCCGTTCATTCCATCCTGTTAATCCTGTCCTTCTCTTAATATCTGTTCATTTACATTATGTGAATTTGCTCCATGTACCTTCAAGTGCTTTGGGTCATTTGAAGTATTTAAGCATCTTGAACTCAATGAATTAAAGACAGCAAAGGACTGGTGTTTTTTTCCAGTGTTTTAATCAGACACACCATCAAGTCTCTACAACTACAACAAACTTTGGATTTTTACCATCTGATATCCAACAAATAATCATTTGAGCCAGAGGTAGGGATTTGGTGGAATGGATTACCATGCAAGACCTGCAGCCCAGCACAGTTTAAGAATGAGAAGACCTCCTGCCATGTCTTGTTGAAACATTTAAAATTTCCTCCTGCTCGTGATCTAGCTTTAGCTTATGCTAATGATCTTAGACCGTACAGTTTGGCTCTTTGCACTACAAGAGAAATATGGGAAACCATAGCAATTAGTTTTAGAAATTAAAGCCATTCTAGCTCTTCCCAAGGTGAGACCAGGTGACAACAGAGCATTTAGTAGCTGCGCACTGAAAGTTCGAGCTTTGGTTGGCATGCTCCAATCTTTGGGTCAAGATCACGTTCGATCAAAACTAACCTGTGCTTCTCATGTACAGCGACTAATTAGTAAACTGCCCACAGAACATGTGACCAACGTTGCCCTTTATGCTTGTGCTGTGCTACATGGTCAAAGCTACAGCCTGATTACATTTTCTGCCTGGCTTCAAGAAGGCTGAATGTCAGGCGATGACTGATCAAGTTAGTGACTTCCCAAACCCACTCTTGAGTTAGCCTCAAAGATCCACCCTAACACTCGAACAGTCTTGCACGGACCTAATGGCAATTCTGTTGTATCAAGATCCATGAATAAGCAACCCCAAATTTTAAGAGATGGAGAGCAGAGTTCCAAGGATTCATGTACATAATATTCCAGTCAAGAGCATTTCATTGGCCTGTGTCCACTTTTAAAGCTCTAGAAGACACCAAAAAAGGGTGCATGGAGTAGAGAGAACAAAAGATGTTGAAGCCTTAACAATCTGGCTGTTGACTGTGACTTGAAAAAACCCTGTCCACAGTGTAAAGGTTGACACCTTGGTATCTTTCATGGAGTCGACATGTCGTGACCAGGATAATGGTACATTCTATCTTAGTCGACTTGGAGGCTCCGGCGAGGTGTTGCTAAAAGTTGTTGAAGTACTTCTCCATCATAAAGGTTGATCCCTGCAAACTTATGCCGTCCTCGATGGATTAGTACGTACCATGTTGCTACCTCAAGCATCTGATTATTTGGGCCTCAAGGGGCAAGCTGTGTCCCTAACTGTTTGCACTGTACGTTAAGATACTGTTGCGATTTGAAGGGTCTTCTGTAACCTTTGAAATCTCCTCAATTTCCAAACCAGTAAAGAAGTATATCCCAATTCCTTTTCTGCTGCCAGATTGGGACTGGCAGAACAGACGTACTCTGTTGAGATTTTGCCGAAGTCTACCACTTCCAGCATTCGCTAACGTCCAGCCACTTATTGTCACAACTACCCACACCTGATAAATCCAATTGACCAGGTATATTTCGGACCTCCTAAATCTCTGGCTGCTATCCATATGAAGTTGGTTTGGGTACTGCAAGATCCAATATAAATTCCTAACAATGATGAGATGCAGTGTCTCGTTACCATCACTAACCCCCTAAAGGATCTTCACCATGATGTGGAGAAATTATGGCAAGTAGATATCCTTCCTTTCAGAAATGAGAAAGTCATTACTAGGTCTAAGCAGGATCAAGAAGCTATGGACTTGTTAGCCTCCAAGACCAAAAGAGTTGATGTTGATGGTGTGCAAAGATATGCCACTCATTTATTGCATGCTGCTTCTTTTGTACAGGAATCCAAACGCAGTTATTCCTTTCCTTTGATGTATCGAACAATTCCTGTAAAGAAATCCTAAAGAGAAGTCTTGCACTTTTCTGTCTGATAAGTCCAGTTTTGAACCTGAGAAACCTGGTGTTTTCATGGAACGCAGTTCTTCAGTTTCCAAAAGCAAACTGAAGACTGCAAAGGACTGTTGTTTTTTTCCCCCAGTGTTTTAATCAGACACACCAAGTCTCCACAACTCCAACAAACTTTGGATATTTACCATCTGATATCCAAAAGTTTTATCCAATAAGGTGGCATGCACATAAACTATGATAACCCATTTGCTCAATGCACAACAAAAACCTCACGTGACTTTGCCTTAACAGTGGATGTGTTTGGATTACAGAAGTAACCAGCAGACAAAAAATGCATTGCACACAATCTCAAAAGTTTAGTTGGATCATTCTGAAATGCCTGGGCCAAAGTCTGTCATCAAATGATTTGATTTAAATTCCTGCCAGAAACGTCTGCATGCTCTGTGACTTAAATAATTTATGATGGAGGAAGAAAAGGCAACAGTGGCTTCCCTGATTGCAGCAACTTCCATTTTTATTACAGATATTTTGCACCAGTTTCCCAGGTAGTGATTCGGGGATAAAAACTCTGCTTTGTTCGCAACTGTTTTATGTGATATACCAATTTTGTGCATAAGTTGAATTCACAACTTTTTTTTAAAATTGAATCATAGCTATTGTAATTTTTTTGACAAAAACTGGTTCGTTTCAGACTGGCACTCTGACAGAGGAGGGTCTGGATGTGTGGGGCGTCATGGAAGCAAGTGGAGCAATATTTGGCGAGCTGGTCCCTGACCCTCTCTTTCTCCCTCCTGGAATGATGGTCTTTGCACTTGCCTCCTGCCATTCTTTGGCTTTGCTGGGGGGTCAAGCACTTGGAGACCCACTGGAGCTCAAAATGATTGAATCCACACAATGGGTAATGGCTGGTTTCTCACAGTGAATCATGCTCTTATACAGAAATTTTACCCATTTACCCTCATGCCAATCCAAACTTGAAAAACTTCCTTCCTTCTGTAGAACATAAAATAAGATATTTTATAGAAAGAAAAAAAAATCTTTTTCATACAATAAACGTCAATGGGCAGCAAATCCATTTGGTTACCAACATTCTTGAGAATATCTTTTCTGATCTGTGTAATACTGGTTTGGGACAACATGATGGAGAGCTGTGAGCTGAATTCAATAATTTGGATCTCATTCTTTTAAAGGTTGACTTTATAATGAAAATTACCCCATGATTTACTCACCCTCAAGCCATCCTAGGTGTAGCATCTTTCTTCTTTCAGACAAAAACAATCAGAGTTAAATTAATTATCACCCTGATGCTCCTAATCTTTATAACAGCAGTGCACGGAAACCACCTGTTTGAAACTCAAAAAAGTGCGTCCATCCATTATAAACGGACTCCACGCGGCTTCAGGGGGCTTAATAAAGGCCGTCTGAGGTGGAGTGATCCATTTGTTTAAGAAAAATGGCCATATTTAACACATTAATAAAGTAAAATAACTAGCTTCCGCCAGACCGCATATTATATTATATTATATTATATTATATAACTTCGATTGTGTTCGTCTGAAAGGAGAAAAGTCATATACACCTAGGATGGCTTGAAGGTAAGTAAATCATGGGATAAATTTCATTTTAAAAATGAACTAATCCTTTAAGCCTTTTACATGTGACATGTATGAATTTGTGTTTTGTTTAATCAGTTTTACTGCAACTTGATGTTATCTTGCATGCAAAATGACAGGAACTGACTGAGCCAGAGAATGAGATGGGACAGGACTCTGAATTTGGGAGACACAGAGTACTAGCAGTGATGAGACCTCCTGCATCTGAGCTACCACCGGAAGGAAATGTAAGTTGATGCATTTGCAGAACAAGGGTGTCATTGTGTGCAACAACAGAAGGAAATGACTTGAACTTTTGGGGGCTTGATGAATGAAAAGGATGCTTCACATAAAAATGAAAATCATTTACTCACCCTCACGAACCTTTATGACTTTATGACCTTCTCTTTTTGTGGAACCCGAAAGTATATGTTTTGAAAAAGTGTTTCGAACTGTTTTTGTCCATACAGTCAGCAAAAGTCAATGGGGTTCAATGTTGTTTGGACCCCAGTGTTCTTTGAAATATTTCCATAAAGAAAATCCCACACGTTTGGCATGACATGTGGATGATTAAAGGTTGACAAAATGTTTGTTTTTGGCTATTCTCTCTGTGTTTTTTAGTCTTCTGTCAGTCAGCCAGTAGCAATTGTGCGGAGATTCCCATTCTCGTCTTCTCTGCAAAGGATGAGTGTGGTGACCGTTGGCCCAGGTGGAGCCTCTCCTGTCGCATTCCTTAAAGGAGCACCTGAGATGGTGGCCAGCTTCTGCCTTAGAGAAAGTGGTGAGGACCTGACTCTTAAAACTTGTCCTGATTCTTATATCACCTTGAGAAGAACAAGCCGGAGGATATGAAACTCTACCTATTTATTCTTGTACTTAGTTTTTGTTCTGTCTTTGTGCTCTCCTTGTGACAGTGCCTTCTTCTTTTTCACCCACTCTCCGGGAGTATGCGAGCCAGGGTTTCAGGGTCCTTGGATTTGCCTACAAGCACTTGAATAAGGATATTGACCTAAGCACTGTTGAAAGGTCAGCTGTTTTGATTTATATCCACTACAGTTTAAAGGTAGCTAAGATTTTTTTTTTTAAATGTTTTTTATGCACACGAAAGCTGCATTTATTTGAAAATACAGTAAGAACATTAACATTGTGTAATATTATTACAATTTAAAATGACAATTTTCTGTTTTAATGTATTGAGAAAATCTATTTTATTCCTGTGATGGGAAAGCTGAATTTTCAGCATCATTACTCCAGTCTTCAGTGTCATTCTGATATGCTGATTTGCTGCTCAAGAAACATTTCTTATTATTATCAATTGAAAACTGTTGTTCTGCTTGATATTTTTGTATAAACTGTGACCCATTTTTTTCAATATTCTTTAATAGAAAGTTCAAAAGAACAACTTTTTTTTTTAATATAGACTTCTTTTGTAACATTATAAATATATTTGCTGTAATTTTATTTTCAAAACCTCTTATTGATTCCAAACTTTTGAACGGTAGCGAATTTAATTATTAATTTTTATACTTAAATTCTATTATAAAATATTATAGATATATAGAGCGACTGATGCATGCTTTACATCTCTGCCTTGTCTCATTTTATAATAATATATATCACAGCTTTGTTGTTAAAAATGTTTTTTGTGAATTTACCTTTCATACAATTAAACCATCTTTTTTTTCTTGCTGAAACGCAGCATCTAGAAAAGCTTAATGTCAAGCCCTGATTTGCCACAGCTCTTGATAAATGTTTGCTTGTAGGGTGGAGGTGGAGAAAGACATGAACTTCCTGGGTCTGTTGTTAATGAAGAACCAAGTGAAGCCAGAGAGTGCTGAAGTCATTCGCACTCTTAAACTGGCACAATTACGGCCTGTTATGGTTACAGGTATGTCCTAAAACATCAAACACAATATAAAAGCCCTTGTAGTGTATGTTTATTACCATGATTTGCTTTATGATTGTCTAGCTTAGTTGAATTGACAATAAACAGCAGCCTCTCTCTTAGCTTTATAGACACACAGAAGTGAAAATGATTTGTCACATTGTTTTTTTCTGCTTGGTCAGGTGACAATATTCTCACTGCTGTGAATGTAGCACGTGCGTGTGGAATGGTGCTGTCACATGAGAAGGTTATTTTCGTTCATGCATCGCCCCCTACTGCCAGTTCAATGGCCTCTCTGCAGTTTCATCAAGGAGATGGTGCAGTAGCCACCATTAATACTCATGAGTCTATAGATATTCCAACACAGGTTTGCTCGTTTGACCTATTAAGTGCTTCACGGATGTTTCATTAACATATCTTGTCTTATACAGAGGTTTTATTTATTGAGAACGCGAAAGAGATTAATATTTCCTCTTCCTGTACCCCAAGGGTCTCTACCAGAACAGTGCCGGCTATCATTTGGCTATAAATGGAATGTCCTTTGCAGCACTTTGTGATCATTTTCCTGAATATCTACCCAAGGTGACTTAGATTAAGTTTTACAATATCGATTCATTCCAATTTTAGACTTTTGATTTGGGCACCGGATTTTTCAAATGTGTTCTCTGGAAATGGACAGAGCTGATTGTTTCTGTGTTGCAGATTCTGATGAGGGGTACAGTGTTTGCCCGCATGACCCCAGAACAGAAAACCCAGCTGGTAAAAGCACTGCAGAATCTCAAGTGAGTTTGGTATTTGGAATGTGTGGTCAAATAAAGAGCAGTAGTGAACATTGCTTGGGAATGGCCTGTAAAAATGGCAGCAAAAAAATGTAGATTTATCCAACATCATTGATTGATAAACAATGAATACAGTGATCTTGTCAGAATTTGTTAGCAGGGCTTTGTAACACTGAATATAACGGCCATATCTCCTGACTCGTGTTCAGTTACAGGGTTGGTATGTGCGGGGATGGAGCTAATGACTGTGGAGCCTTGAGGGCTGCAGATGTCGGAGTGTCATTGTCTGAGGCTGAGGCCTCTGTGGCGTCTCCTTTCACATCCAAGTCTGACAACATCAGCTGCGTGCCTTTACTCATCAAGTAAATAACACACTTTTACCTCTGTACATTACTCAACTTTTTAGCCATAAATTGGATAATGAATTCTTGTCTTGTTATTATAACATTAAAATATATTACATTATTATAATTACTATTAATGAAGTATTTTTTGTTTCTTTAAATATTTAATAATAATAGATTTAATATTTTATTCTTGACTTTATAATAGCAATATATAATTTACAATATTAAATGAATCATAATTAATTTTAATAAATTATGATGATGTTTTGTGTTGTTATTTTTGTTGTTATAATAATAATAATAATAGTTACAAACTAAATCTAATGTCGTATTTGTTTGAAAACAGGGAAGGCCGGTGTTCACTGGTGACATCATTCAGTCTTTTTAAGTACATGGCCTTGTACAGTCTGATTCAGTTTGCCTCTGTACTTATTCTCTACACTGTGAGTGTTTGCCTGTCCAATTTCCATTTTTTATGAGCTAAAATCAATACCCAAATGTAAGATTGCCCAATAATTTACTCACCCTCAAGCCATCCTATGTGTATATGACTATCTTCTTTCAGACAAACACAATCTGAGTTATTTTTAAAAATATACTGGGGGGGGGGGGGGTGGTGTTAGTGTTACACTAACACAAATGTTGGGGAAATGTTGCAACATGAAAGACTCTTAGAAATGTAGTGATATAGAACAATCATAAATTTATTGATTTAAATTTGGGACTTGCGATTCTGGAGCTGACTGGGCCAAAATAACAAACAAAACTTTTTTGTTTTAACAGCTCTTCTTTCCTAAACCCTAACCCAAAAGAAAAATACAATATACAAACCTAACTCCCTAACCAAAACAAAGAACAAACGGTTTACAATGAACAAAAATGGCCTCAGACTCCCTACTTTCCCAAATAATCAGTATTTACAATATATACAACCAGGCAAACAAAAATTGTGCAATCCAAACTCACCGTCAAAAACAGGCAGACAGGTCAAATGTAACAAACAATTTTGGTTCAAACAGTACACAGTCCTAACACACACAGATTCTATACAACCAAACACTGCTCAAAAACCAAAAGATCACCCCCTAGAGGAAGTGATGGAAATGCTTTTTAATGTCCTGTGCACCAATCAGAACATAACATCAATCAGCCTGCAGCAACCAATCAGGATGACTTTCCTAGACAGACACACTTGGAGGCTCACAGAACAACAGAAATAGAACAAAATATCCATAGGGTTGTAACATTAAGCCCCCCCAAAATTTCTCATAAATATATTTGATATCCATCATAAAGATAATCCTTCTAAATAAAAAGCCTTCTGAAGCAAAGCGATGGGTTTTTGTAAGAACAATATCCATATCTTAAAAAAAAATAACTAGCTTCTGGCAGTGGCTGTACGAATACTGTGGAAGTTGACTTGCGCCACAAGAGTAAAACCTAAGGCGATGCATAGAAGGCTCTCACAATTTAAACAAACAGAGCTAGGCTACAAACTCAAGCTTCTTCTTTTATATCGAAGTCCTCCTACTTCTAATTTGTGACTGGTGTTTAGTTTTGCTCTTTCCTCTGTGCTTCCGGTTTCTTTATGCGTTGGGTCAGGGATTGCCATTGCTGGAAGCTACTTATTATAGTTAATAAAGTTTCAAATAAGTATATTTTTCTTACAAAAACCCATTGCTTCGGTTCAGAAGGACTTTATTAACCCCCTGGAGCCGTACGGATGACTTTTATGATGGATGGTTGCCGAATGACTTAAGAAATATTATCAGCAAGATGGTAGAAAACTGTATATTTCTTGTCTATTTCCACCCACTGCTACTTATACCAACGACGGAAATAAGCACAGTTATAATAGCTAAATATGTAGGAGAGCGTTGCTATAATGTGACAATATTAAATTGCAATAGGTAACATATCAACGTTAATACCAAATCAGAACTAGTAAGCACATAATTTGTAGTGAAAGAGTTTAATGACAGTATGTTGCTTTATGGTTACACTTAAAATGATTACAAAATAGATGAGATGATAAAAAACTTATACCATTAATCTTACCCAGCATGTATGTAAAAAGTTACCTGAGAGATAGAAAGAAAGAGAAAGACAAAGAGAGAGAGAGAGAGGGACAGAGAGTGTCCAAGTAAGAGAGCAGAGTGTAAAAAAAGAGACAGAGCAATAGTTGCAATCTTCTTTGATCCTTTTCCTTGACCATGTGACTGAAACCCAAATGTGAGACGTTCCAACGGACCAATCAGAGGTAAAACTTCCCCCACTGTACTAAAGGTGTGACAATTCATAGAAGCCCGATGCACAGGCATCTTGGCCTATAGGCCTTGATCACTATCAGCTCCTTTATGTCTTCCCAAATGGCCCTTGTAGCATGAGAGAGGGGACTGAAACAGCAAAGCCAATGTCTTTGTTCATTTTTAAAATATCTTTGGATATTTTCAGTCTTACAAGGGATGCATTTTTTTGGGCGTCAAAATCATACGGAGGCATTCATTACCATTATAAAGCTTGGAAGAGCCAAGATGTTTTTAAATGTACCTCCAATTGTGTTCAAATGAAAGAAGATAGTCATATGCCCGCAGGATGGCTTGAGGGTGAGTAAATCATGGGATAGTTTTCATTTTTGGGTGAACTTTCCCTTTAACAATCAAGTTGGTGATTTATTTGATCTATTGTAGGAGAAAACAAACTTGGGAGACTTGCAGTTCCTCTTCTTTGATTTAGTTTTGGTGACCGTTTTGGCTATAGTGATGGGGCGGGGCGGTCCCAGCGATGAGCTCCACCCCCAACGACCAGCTGCCAGTCTTCTGTCTCTGCCAGTCTTGGCTAGTTTACTGGTTCACACTGTGCTGCTCATCATAGCTCAAGTATCTGCCCTACTTATCACTGTCTCACAAGACTGGTAAGCGACCTTGTTTTCAGATAACATTACAAATCCTTGCACCCTCATAACTGTTGTTTTATAACTGTGACTGTTTTCAGGTATGTGCCTCTAAATTCCACTATGACGGGGGCTGCAAACCTGCCCAACATGGAGGACACAAGCATATTTGCCATATCGGGGTTCCAGTATATCATTATGTCTATTGTGATAACTAAAGGATATCCTTACAAAAAACCACTGTATTACAATGGTGAGAATTAAACGTTTGACCTTTACTTTTACTGTTTAACACAGCAAACATAGGCTTGCTTTACAGAAAATGCATTGTTAACCCATCTATTGATCTTTTATCATCAATATAGGCTTTTATGAAGCCGCATAAAACAATGGAGTAAACAAATCACAATTTATTTGAAATAAAAAAGTAAATCTGATTGAATCCAGATAATTTTAGCAATTTGTAGCTTTATGTTGGGGTTTGGGTTTTATTTAATGTACATTTTGCCTATGCATGTGAATTAGATTTCACAGTGATTAAGTTATAATAATAATAAGAGTTATAGAAGTAATAATTATCAATGGCCCGCTCCTGATAACCCGTTTTATAATTTGTGGCTATTATAAAAAGAAATGCTCAATGTAGATGTAGTCTAATATGTTTTTTCCCCTCTTAGTTTGGTTTGTAGTTGCACTTCTGGTCTTCTTTGCTCTAATGAGCTGGATGGTGCTTTTCCGTCATACTGTCATCCATCGTGTGCTGCAGCTCTACGTTATCACTGATATGGGCTATAAACTACTTCTGGTGGCTGTAGCCGCACTCAACTTTTTCATATGCTACTTGCTTGAGGTAAAGACATGTATTAAGTATCACATGGCATCTGAAACATGATACCAATATCAGTAATTGCAGTCAAGTTATTTTTTTTACAGATTCTTATTGACCAAGGTGCCCTGAACTGCCTACGCAAACTCAGAGGAAAACGCGAGTCCAAAAAGCAGTACAAACGTCTGGACGTCCAGCTTGCAGAAACACCCTCATGGCCACCCCTGAACCAGACCGTGTTCCCACCACAGTGCTCCGTCATCGGTGTGAGCTAACACCTGCCTCCCGCTTTAGAATTTCAACTCTCCCACTGCACATATCCAGGATATGGCCAAAGATCTGATACCGCCTCTCAGTGCAATAGTGAGGTATGCGTACCAGATGCCGTCAATGTCTGCCTATTATATATGGCACAAATCTTATCATACAGTAACAAGAGTGAAATAAAGATGGTATTTCTAATGATATAAAATATGAATGAAGAATAAAAACTTTTAAGTATTTTGAAAGTGTGCTGACTGATTTAGAAAAAGGGTGGAAACATATTTCCCTGAATATGTAATATATGTAACAATTTATAGATGCAAATTAACACTTTATAAAAAATCAAAAAAATCAAGGGCATATTGCCTTCAGAAGTGATTGATTCTGTTACTAACGTGAATACGAATGCCGTTCTAAACCCATTTTATTTCATGGACCATAAAAGTTCTATCAAAGCATCCAAATTGTTCGGAGTTGTAATATTTGCGAAATACTGCATACATGCTACTTACTTTATTCTCTGTGGCATTTATGACCCTTAATGTCAGATCTTTCCTACCATATTGTGGTTTATATATGAATGAAACGGATTATTAAAAGAAAAAGTGCGGGGACTTAATTTAATCATTTGTTGACTGGGTGGAGGCATATCTGAATGACAGCTTGCAGTCAATTGAAAGAAAGGGGACAAAGTTTAAGGTAAAAAAAAATGTTAATAATAAAACGTGCAAGGGGAAAACGTTTACAATCTGGGGCCCGTTCTTGGTACAATTTGACATGATCCAGGATTCTTAAAGGGATATCATCATTTAGTCAGGGTCTAGTTGTTCCAAATCTGCATGAATTTCTTTTTTTCTGCTGAACACAAAAGAATGTCAGTAACCAAACAGTGGATAAGTACCATTGACTTCCATAGTATTTTTTCCCCTATGATATGAAAGTCAGTAATTATCTCATTATTTTATTGGAGCCTTACAAACATGACATACAGTTTGTGACCGCTATTATACAGGTGGCTTGATGCCGTGCAGGATGTGCAGATAACTTAAAATAAAATAACGCAATGTAAAAAAAGTTTGTCTGCTGTGCCATTAGAAATATGTTATCAACCCTAAGAAGCTTTATCCACTTAATGTGCAAAATTAAATTGAATTAATTGCACTAGGCTACTCTTGACAAAGTCTAAACAAATACTGAATAACAAAAATGTAAAAACTAGAAATTGTGACAAAAGGAAATAATTGGGAACCATGTAACAAGCATGTACACATTTCATTTATCTTTTAGAACTTTTATGTCATTTTGCCTGCTTGGCTGTTTCCTTTTTTTTAATTATATGAAAATATATTATTATAGTCAATCACAGCATTGCTGATCATGTTTTTGAGTATAGGTATATCTGCCTTTTCCAATAAACACAAGAACACGCGGTAATAACTCAATCCGAAAATTAATTTGAAGAACCAAATTAGCCAGTGATCAGTCATCACTATTAGATTTGTGATCTGTCAAATTATCTCGCGTGTATTAAGGGCCGTATGAAGAATGGATCCCTGATAAATAACATCCACTGACTTTAGTGGCTTCAAGATGACTAGTTTGCATTGTCCATAAACAGATGCCACTAGAGCCAAGACAAAATTGAAAGTTCCCTATTTACAATCATTGTTATAAGATTAAGCAACTAAATTTGGCATAAAACAGAGGTTGTGATCTTTTATTCCCTATGATTGAATTTGTCATGTAAATCAGTGAAACGGTTTCTAGAATGAGTAGAAGAAAGTAGAGTGGGACTGGATTTCGTCCTTGTCAAGACATGCGCCATGAAACGAATGGACTGCGTTTCGAGGGAGCATGAAGGTTAGCGTTTTTAATTAAAGATGAATGAATTTTTTAAAAAAATGTGTTAAATGTGCAAATGTAAATCCTTTTTATCAAAAAAAAAAGTCGATTTTTATTTCATGGTGACTACATATTTAAAAAGAATGTTATCCAGAGACATTATTTAAAAAGTCTTTATTAAATGGGCATTTTGAAAAGTATTTACAGGCAGATTTGTGTTTTCAGGCAGGGCATGACAAACTTGTCTGATTTGTTACAGCACAATGGGTGAACAATGACATATCAGATTAAAGGGTATTTCCATGAATTGCAGGAGTCAGAGATATCACTCATGGACATCACAGGAGAGGAAGGTTTAAGAAAGAAAGAAAGAAAGAAAGAAAAAAAAAGGGGGGGGGGGGGGTTACAATCAAAAAAGGTAGTATGGCTCTTCATTTATAGACATTATATTGCAAGAGCCAAAGCAACTAGGTCAACTGACTTAACACTCCAATAAAGTTGCGTTGTTAAGCCACCGTTGTGACAAACACTTTTCTCTTAGGTTTCAATAAAGTTAAATAATCTCTTATAGGATATTCTGTAATCCAGTCATAGAGGTGTTTTTCAAATGATCTTGAAGCCGTACTTCATGTAAGCTTAACATTGCACCATCATTCTGATACACAACTTCATTCATTCGCTCATATTTCCTCACAACAACCTGAGTTCCTACATAAGTAAAAATAAAAAGAGAGAAAAGAAAATGGCCAACAGCAGATTTGATGATGAAGTGAGGCGAGGGGAGCCAGCAAAATCATCCCCCCGCTTCACTCCCTTCAGTTCTTCCCAGCACAACATATTTACAAAACTCATCTTTCCGTTGGATTTCACTTAAAAATGCACAGATCTAAAAATTACCACCTTTTTAAATCATATAAAAAGGCATAGAAACGGTTTTAAAATGCCAGTTGCTGCACTCATTTAATTCTCTACGTTATTATTTTTATTCTTTTTACTTTATGTAGAAATCAGGACCATCAGAGGAAGAACCACAAGTTTAAAAAAAAAGAAGAAAAGATAACCGTAAACAAAGAACTTGAAGTCAGCTTAAGTCCACATTACACCCTCACTGTTTCTTACCCATTTAAAAACATATGGCAATCAGCAGACCGAGCTAGTAATAACCAAAATTAAAACAAAAGACAAACACAAGAAATACAAAAGCTTGAGAGAACAGTGTGGAAGGGATGTCTGAATAATTAGTGATATTTCTAGAATTATTGCTGAAGGAAGCTGGTGCCTCATACCATCCTTTTATCGGTTTTAGCACATCCAGGACTTGTTATCTTCGGATTCAAATGTCTGTTCATAGGGCTTGCTTGCATGACTTTTCAGGCTGGCTGCCAGTGATGGCTGAATTACGTGAGGAAGGAACAATCGTTCTGCAGTTCTGTTTCGTTTCTCTCTATTTTCATTTTGACTTTCAGGGGTGGGGGCTGGACATCACAGTGAGCAGTGTCCGGCAGCGAGGTCCTCATCACAGTGTAAAAAGCAGGGAACGTTCCCCATCCGCTCCTCTGGATCATGTTTCTTTCCCCCGTTACATTCCACACACGCCGTGCTGGATTTGAGAGGGTTTTATACTTATTTGAAAAACTCACATCCTAAATATTGATAAAAATGATTCGATTTTCAACCGTATTGTGGGAGACCTACTATTGCCTCTCCCTTCCTCCCAGGAAAGGCTGCTATTCCTATCTGCGCTGGTGGTGAAAGCCTTGTGTACCATCTGGACCTGCTGGCTGTCGAACCACGTGGTTTGCTGATCTGTTTTCTTCTGAAAGTGTATGGCTGCTTCCACGTGGAGATCTGATTGAGGATAGACAACATGTAAAATATACAATCAAAAATACAAAAAGCATTTTGACATTTTAAAGCAGCCATTCATAAATAAAAATTGCTGCATCCTAGGTTCTGGAAGCACTTGTGCATACATTCTCTCCAGAGATTTCAATTAGCCTATTTCTTTTTTTTTTTTCTTTTTTTTTTTAAATACACTACCCACCAAAAATCAAGTTGCTGTTTGGATTTTAAATAGGCAAATTCTTAAGAATTTTTAAGTGATTATTATGTCTCTAGCACGTTATATGTTTGGCAGCAGACTGTGTAGGTTTTTGTTTCTTAATCATGCAAGGCAGACACATCATGGCCATATTCCAGGATGACAATGTCAAGATTCATCAGGCTCAAAAGAATCGTGAAAGAATGGTTGGGAGTGAGCATGAACAATCATTTTCACACATGAATTGGCACTTCTGTGTCCAGACCTAAAATTTAGAGCTGCGAGAATAAATCGAATAATCTCGATTCGTGGATCGATTCTGAGATTCTCCGAGTTCATCACGATTCTCTTTTAAAATCGAGTCTGAGCTTAGTCTTTAACAGCAGATGGCGCTCTAGGCTAGTTTTTATCCACACATTCATGAAGAAGAGCGCTCTTGCATTCGGCCAAGTCCTCACAATGCTTTTATGACGCAAGATTAATGTAAACAGCCCACTGCGAACACTCTTGTAATTCGCTTCAACCTTTTCGAACTTTATGAATGATTATTTTATAGAAGGTTCAAGTGGTGAGAGTGAGTAATTGGAAGAGAGCAGAGTACAACTGTTTCTAAAGCACACAGTGCAATCTGCTGTTAAAAACTAAGCCCAGAATCATTTCTCGATTCGAGATTCAATGATTTATTGTTATTTATTATCCCAGCCCTACTTAAATTCACTGAAAGTCTTCGGGATGTGCTGCAGGAGACTTTACGGAGTGCTCACCTCGTGCATTGTTAATATAAGATCTTGAACAAAAATTGATGAACCTCTTGATGGAAAGAAATGTTGATGTTATTTTCATCAAGAGGCGTATCAAATTTTTAGTCAAGACCTTGTAATGACAATGCTAGAGTCGAGCACTCTGTAAAGTCTACTCCGTTGGCCTGTTGTATGAAGGCGGTTTCAGTGGCTACCCAGGCAAGTTTGAGATTAGTTTGAGCAAACTCTGGTTTTTAAACCAGGTTGGATTTGTGAACAATAAACATACTCTGAAACTCAGTTTGTTCAACTAGATTCATGCAACAGGGCTCAGATTTTGGTTCATATCTTTTTAGATAACTGGTATCAATCTCGGACAAGGTTTAAGTAGTTTGCCAGGTCTTCTTAGTGGAAAACCTACTTAAAGAGGATGTTCCAGATTATTAAGCAAGTCACTTCTCATGCAATATGGAGAGGAAGAAAGACCTTTCTGAAGATGAAAAGCATGAAATGGTGCAGTCTTTCAAAATGAATGAAAACAACTAATATTTTGTGAAAACTGAATATAGATTAACGAAGCATATACAGCACAATATGAGATCTAATGGTGGGAATGCACGTGAAAGGTTATACATTATCCTCAAATGATAAATTTTAGCTTCCAGAACCATGATAAGTTTTGCTCTATTCACCGTGGCAGTATTTTACCGGTCTGAATTGGGTCTCTCTTGTGGTGTGTCATCAGGAGTAGCACTGCCAAGGATTCTCTTCCTGGCCTCTGCGTATTCTGCCTCTCGCTGAGCTAAGGATTTTACTTGCGGGGAGGGTCGAGTCTGTGTCACAGACGATCCTAAAGATCCATTACTGGAGGGTCGCTTCAAAATACGAATCTGTGGTGGGGGTGCTGCGGGGAGGGAGTCATCCTGGATTACGATCGCTGTTCTCATCGGAGAACGGCTCGAACTGCCACTTGAAAGTCTGGGACAGCATCAAAAAAGATGATTATTAGATGTAAAACAAGGCGTACTGAACAAAACATGGACTCCAAACACAGGGATGACTTGGCATACCTTTCTTTCTGACTGATTCGAAGCTTTTCCTCTAGTCTTCTCTCCATTTCCTGAGTTCAAAGTCAAGACAAACAAAAATTAATACTTCTACTGGAGAAATATAGCATAAATCAATCTTACAAAACAGTACAGGCAGGCAGCTTCAAGGAGGGGGCCTCTGAAGCCGCAGCAAGTTTTCAATTTCACAAAGTTATTTATACATCCATAGTGCAATGCCTAAATTAATGGCAGGGCAGAATTACGAAGTGCTGCTTGAGTAGGTAGACAATATAAGGCTTTTCTAAACAGAGACAGAGGAAACATCGAAATGGATGGAAATGTGTTTACAGAGCCTAATGGCAGGGGTGTAGACGTTACTGCCAACCTTTAAAAAAAAAAAAACGGTCTCAAAAGAGTTCAATATTTGAATGCAGACACGATATATTATGATATATTTATCAAATATATACACTAAATCTGAGCTAAGAAAACAAGACAGGGTAAAACAATTCACACCAATGGAATTTTCCCTGTTAAAAGGGCACAGTTAAAGGGACAGTACACCTTAAAATGATAATTCTGTCAATTTATAATACTTCGTTGTAAACCTGTATGACTTTACTCTGTCAAACACAACAGGAGATGTAAGACTGACATTTCTCAGTCACAACTGATATTGAAAAAAAATGAAAGTGAATGGAGACTGCTGAGACTGCCAGTCAATAAGATTCTGCCTCAACATTATTTAGTACAGAAGAAAAAGGTCCATGAAGTGATTAAAAGTTTTTTTCTTTGGATTTTTTTTTTTTTCATTCTGACTGAACTATTCTTTTAAATTGATCTGCAAAACAGTACTCACGACATCCACACATCTCTACAAGAAGCAGAAAGTTATAACGAGATTTTTTTTTTTTTTTTTGGACAACCCTTCCATTTTTACCAAAATTCATTACAAATACCTATATTTGATAAAGATTTGTGAATTTGCAACCACAGTATCATTTACAACAGAAACTGAAAACTTGTGAAAACCGCCTGTTGACTGTCTGAATGGGGACTATCCCACCTCGATTCTCAGCCGTTTTCAAATCGTATTTCCGCATAAAAACAACTCTGTCTACACATAATAAGACACGATTGCAATGTTTTGTCTATGGCATCCAACAAGTCTCAGTCCATTCGGCAGCCATCTTTGGTTTCAGACGCGATGGCAAAGAAAGATTTCCCCCGTTTTATACAACAGAAGTTGCACCGGCTAACTAGCATTAGTTAGCAGGTACTTTATGTCATTCGCTTAGAAAACAAATTGTTTGACGAGACTCACGAACGTGCCGCTTCAACAGCTGCCATCATCAAAACCGCGTCTATTTTTACCTACTGGTTTAAAGTAAAAATATCCCACATCATCTGTTTTGGGACCAGTTTCCCTTTAACTGCGGCCTACCGCCCAACTCTAAATACACAGGCGTGACTAGCGAGCTAGCATGAAGCCATTAGCATGAATCGTTCTAATGCTCCAGGCGAGACTCTCTACACTGAAAAGACAGTTTGTGAAAGCGCGGAGAAAGCGCAGCTGTCGCATATTCACCCCACTGTCGGCGGCCTCTTCCCAGCTCTCGGCGACCTCCTCATCATCCATGTTTCCACTCTTGGCTAACTAGGGGCTTCCCTCAGTCCACACGCTAACGCACATTTTCCCTCTACAGCGTCAGTGGGCAGCTTAGCGAGCTAGTGCGTCGTACACAGTAGCGCCACCTGCTGCAGGGAGGATGGAGTCACTGTGGCCTCTGGACATTGGAACTTCATTTCAAAAGTGCCCAAAATTTTTGAAAAGTTTGCAAAAATGACAAACTTCATAGAAAATGAATAGGAAATAAAATGATTGCACTTCCTGTGCTATTTGCCAATTCATGAAGAATCGCTTGTTTGCTTTCCTCACTTGTAAGTCGCTTTGGATAAAAGCGTCTGCTAAATGACTAAATGTAAATGTAAATGTAAATTGTACCTCTTCCACTTAAGCGTGAAATAATATAAAAAAATATTTCAGGTTCTCGGTTTATAGACTATGCCTATATACTTGTATTCATCATAAACAGCACAGACTTGGGTAACAATAAAACGAACACAATAATACAGGGAACAAAAAACAGAGCACACTACTCATTTATTAAAATTAATCAATAAAACAGCTGCTTTTTGCTCAAATTACATCTTAATTAGTAAGCAGCTTATAATAATTATACGACAGAAAATAGTTTGAGATAAAGCACGTCAGAATGACAATGCGCACTTTTCTGCGCATTTCGTTGCAAGGCAGAATGTGTACAAACCAGTACCAGAACAAACATATCACGTGACCGCTCTGCTTCTGTCCAAAGTTCTCAAGGTAATTTTTCTATTTGATATTAGGAATGAAATAATAATTTTAAAAAGCGTATTATTTATTTTTTGTTTTCGTTTAGTAGTACTAATAGCATTCAGCACCAGCAAAACAATCACACCACATCATAAATAAGCGTTGAAACGACTGGACTCAGAAAAGCTCTTATGAAACACGTCACTATGTTTTGGTTAACCATTCTGAACGGTTATTTGCTCAATCACAGCAAATTACAAGCCAAATATGGATGGGACAACACGCGAAGCGTTGTTTCACATTCAGGGTGTCCCATTACCAGAGCGGGTGGTGAAGTACTGGGCAAGGGTGGAACAGTTTCAGGCGTCAACAGAGGATCTGCTCATTTCCACATATCCTAAAGCAGGTAGAGTACAGAAGAAGGAGACAACATGACGAAAACAACACAAATAAATGTAAATAATAAAATCATGTCGTCTGTAAAAGGAACTACATGGATACAAGAAGTAGTGGATCACATCCTGAATGAGGGGGATGCTGGAAAGTGCAGGCGCGCGCCCACTCAGGTGCGCATGCCCTTCTTAGAGATGACCTCTCCAGATGGTTCAAGTGCTGGTATGTTTTATAGAAGAAGAAAAAAAGCCACTTTAACGCACACACACAGTGTGACTCTCCATAGGCGTAATGGTCATATAGCATATGTACAGGGTTGGGGAGTAACGAAATACAAGTAACTTAGTTACGTATTTAAAATACAAAATTTGAGTAACTGTATTTCATTACAGTTACATTTGAAATGGGTGGTCATCAGATTACAGTTACATCTGAAAAGTATTTTAGGTTACCAAAGTGATTACTTTGAATTTTAATGTCATTTAAACAGCGATTGGTGATTCTCTGACAGCCTGAAAAAGTGGAGTTAAGTTTCATGTTTTCGACTGTTTTCATGTTTTGTGATAGTTGTTTGTGAGTCATTTTATAATTCACTGGTCACTGCAACTTTTTCTCACAACTTGTTTTTTCCCTCGCAATTGTGAGTTTGCATTTCACGATTCTGACTTCTATTTCTCAGAATTGCGAGATTTAAACACACTATTGCAAGTTATAAAGTCAGAATTGAGAGACATAAACTTGCAATACTGACTTTTTTTCTTGCAATTGTGAATTTAGTATGTGAGTTTATATCTCATAATTCTGACTTTTCTCAATATTGTGAGTTTATATCTCATAATTCTGACTTCATAACTTTATATCACGCAATTTTGAGAAAGAAGAATTGTGAGATAAAAACTTGCAATGACCTTTTTTGTGTTTGTTCCACACTTATTAGTATTCCAAAGTATTCTAAAGTATTTAGATTAAGTTACTAAACAAATGAGTACAAAAAAGCATGTATTTTGTAATCTGTAGTGAAATACATTTTAAAAGTAACCTACCCAGCCCTGCATATGTATATTCAAGGTATCCTTTATGCATCTTACATGATTAAACTGTGTAATGTTTTAGGTGTAACTAAGCTGGAGGTTATGGATCCGCCACGTGTTATCAAAACTCATCTTCCTATCCAACTTGTGCCTCGTTCTTTCTGGGAGGCGGGTTGCAAGGTTAAAAGAAGTTTGTTTGCTGTACTCAAAATATTACATTATTTTATGTGAGTGCAAACCCACCTGCATTTCTCCACAGGTTATATACATGGCCCGGAATCCGAAAGACACTGTGGTTTCGTATTATCATTTTGACCGCATGAATCTTACACAGCCAGAGCCCGGCACTTGGAAACAATATCTGGAAAAGTTTATGACAGGGCAATGTGAGTCATGCCGCAGTTAATTCACTACATACAGTACTGTGCAAAAGTTTTAGGCAGGTGTGAAAAAATGCTGTAAAGTAAGAATGCTTTCAAAAATAGACATGTTAATAGTTTATATTTATCAATTAACAAAATGCAAAGTGAGTGAACAGAAGAAAAATCTACATCAAATCAATATTTGGTGTGACCACCCTTTGCCTTCAAAACAGCATCAATTCTTCTAGGTACACTTGCACACAGTTTTTGAAGGAACTCGGCAGGTAGGTTGGCCCAAACATCTTGGAGAACTAACCACAGTTCCTCTGTGGATTTAGGCAGCCTCAGTTGCTTCTCTCTCTTCATGTAATCCCAGACAGACTCGATGATGTTGAGATCAGGGCTCTGTGGGGGCCATACCATCACTTCCAGGACTCCTTGTTCTTCTTTACACTGAAGATAGTTCTTAATGACTTTCGCTGTATGTTTGGGGTCGTTGTCATGCTGCAGAATAAATTTGGGGCCAATCAGATGCCTCCCTGATGGTATTGCATGATGGATAAGTATCTGCCTGTACTTCTCAGCATTGAGGATACCATTAATTCTGACCAAATCCCCAACTCCATTTGCAGAAATGCAGCCCCAAACTTGCAAGGAACCTCCACCATGCTTCACTGTTGCCTGCAGACACTCATTCGTGTACCGCTCTCCAGCCCTTCGGCGAACAAACTGCCTTCTGCTACAGCCAAATATTTCAAATTTTGACTCATCAGTCCAGAGCACCTGCTGCCATTTTTCTGCACCCCAGTTCCTGTGTTTTCGTGCATAGTTGAGTCGCTTGGCCTTGTTTCCACGTCGGAGGTATGGCTTTTTGGCCGCAAGTCTTCCATGAAGGCCACTTCTGACCAGACTTCTCCGGACAGTAGATGGGTGTACCAGGGTCCCACTGTTTTCTGCCAATTGTGAGCTAATGGCACTGCTCGACATCTTCCGATTGCGAAGGGAAGTAAGCATGATGTGTCTTTCATCTGCTGCAGTAAGTTTCCTTGGCCGACCACTGCGTCTACGGTCCTCAACGTTGCCTGTTTCTTTGTGCTTCTTCAAAAGAGCTTGGACAGCACATCTGGAAACCCCTGTCTGCCTTGAAATTTCTGCCTGGGAGAGACCTTGCTGATGCAGTATAACTACCTTGTGTCTTGTTGCTGTGCTCAGTCTTGCCATGGTGTATGACTTTTGACAGTAAACTGTCTTCAGCAACCTCACCTTGTTAGCTGAGTTTGGCTGTTCCTCACCCAGTTTTATTCCTCCTACACAGCTGTTTCTGTTTCAGTTAATGATTGTGTTTCAACCTACATATTGAATTGATGATCATTAGCACCTGTTTGGTATAATTGTTTAATCATACACCTAACTATATGCCTACAAAATCCCTGACTTTGTGCAAGTGTACCTTGAAGAATTGATGCTGTTTTGAAGGTAAAGGGTGGTCACACCAAATATGGATTTGATTTAGATTTTTCTTCTGTTCACTCACTTTGCATTTTTTGATAATTGATAAATATAATCTATTACCAAGATTATTTTTGAAAGCATTCTTACTTTACAGCATTTTTTCACACCTGCCTAAAACTTTTGCACAGTACTGTATATTGCTTTATTCTGTGTTGTGTAAATGTGAATGGACTAAATGATGACGACATGAATGAACTCCTCATGACTGAATCATTTTTTCAGTGAGTTGGGGATCCTGGTATGACCATGTTAAAGGATACTGGAAGGAAATGCAAAACAAGAAAATCCTTTACATATTCTTTGAAGACATGAAAGAGGTCAATCTGCTTTCTACAAAACATATTCACGTTACATATTATTTTCTAGAAAAAGCTGGAGTAAATTGTAGCCTATAATTTATTTATCATTTCAGGACCCTGTTCGTGAAGTAATTCGCATTGCCCAATTCCTCGGAAAGCAGTTGTCAAAAAGTACGGTAGATCATATTGTGCAAATGACAACGTTTTCTGCTATGCGAGAAAACCCCATGGCGAACTACTCAACTATCCCAGACACAATCTTTGATCGTACAGCCTCAGAGTTCATGAGAAAAGGTTACTTTTAAAGTAACGATTTAATGTTTTCTGGATTTTTCCTATTCTTTTTCTGAATTTTTATTTATTTTATTTTATAGGTGAGGTTGGTGACTGGAAGAATTACTTCAATGCAGAAGAGGATGCTGCTTTTGAGGAACATTACTGCAGATTAATGGCTGATTGTCCTATTCCAATACGGTTCGCAGTTTGAAAGATTTGAAACTGTGAAACATAATTACAATTTCATAAATGCTAAATAATATTTTTAATGTTGAACCTGTAATCCCATTTGCTTTGTGTCTACCTGGACATCGATGGATAACAAAATGTAATTGTAATGTACTGAGAATGGGTGGTAGCTTAAGTGAACACATTCAAAGCTCTTGTATGGAGTGTAAAGTTCAAGTGCCCTCATGAAATCAATGGGACATACATGTTATCTGTTTGCGGAAATGAAAATAATCCCCAACAGAGGGCAGAAATGTAATAAAAACATTAGTTAATGTATTAACTAACATGGAGTAACTATGAGCAACACATTAATAGATTAAAACTTTGTGGCTATAATAAATACAATCTTCATACAGTTATAAAAAGTGATCAAGGCCTAAGTGACCTTTGAGATCCTCCAAACCTCCAACTCATATCTGCCAATGATAAAGGTCTTACGTGAGTGAGGTTCGCAAACAACGCGACTGAATATAACAAAATAAGGTCAGTGATATTGATGATTTTGATTTGCTAAGATTTTTTTTGTGTGTGTGTGTGAGTGTGTATGTGGCCAGTTTGAGTAGTAAACAAATTATTAGTGCATTAAACAATTTCTCACTTTCATAGGCATGTTGTCCTTCATTTCCCGGTTTGTGCCAAGTGTTCCAACATGGCTAACACCAAGTGCTATTCCTTTACACAGTGTTTTACAAGGTGACTCATTTCAAATAAAGTTAATTCATTGATGTATATTTTGATAATAATGTATAATTATATATAACTTATAATATTTAAAAGCAAATGATCTGTTGGTCTATGTTTACAATATGGAGTATATGCATTGTATACACAAACATATATATATAATTACATTGTGATAATGTAATTATATACTGATATATTAGAAACAATTATGTCATTCAAACATTTGTGGTAAGATTAAAAAAGAGAAAAGAGAGAGAAATGAATACCTTTGTTCATCAAGGACACTTTAAATAGATCCAAAGTGACAGTGAAGACATGTATAATGCTGCAAAAGATTTCTATTTTAATAAATGTTTTAATAAATTAATGTTACGCATGCAAATAAATGCTGTTCATTGAACTTTCTATTCATCAAAGAATTTTTAAAAAATCATGATTTCCACAAAAATGTTAAGCAGCACAACTGTTTGCAACATTGATAACATTAAATGTTTCTTAAGCAGCAAATCGGCATATTATAATTATTTCTGAAGCACGTGACACCGAAAACTGGCATAATGATGCTGAAAATTCAGTTTTTCCAACAGTTCTTTTAATTCATGGCAATATGGGTGAGCATAATAAACTTTCAAAAACATTAAATACTGATCTTTTGTTGTGTTTGATGTTAAACACAGGGCTTGTGGGTGCTTGCGGAATCTGGGTTCTTCGTAACCTTTTAAAAACATTCTTGTTTGTTGAGGCACAAAGGTAAGTATATTAGTTATATGTGCTTTGCTATTAAGCCCATGCTGTATGGTTGAAGATAATAATAATATATAAAAGTATGTGGATGGACTCACTGCTCCCTGCTGGTGGAATGATCTCCCTAGTTTCATCAGGAACGCAGAATCCCTGGCAATATTCAAGAGACAGCTGAAAACTCACCTCTTCCGTGAACACTTGATCCCCTCGTAAAATAAAAAAAAAAAAAAAAAAAAAAAAAATACCCCTTTCCTTCCCTTTTCCCTTCCTACTCTAGCTTATGGTACTGAGCAATGTATGAAACTTGTATTGTGAGCACTTCCTGTGTTATTTGCCAATTCATGAAGAATCGCTTGTTTGTTTTCCTCACTTGTAAGTCGCTTTGGATAAAAGCGTCTGCTAAATGACAAAATGTAAATGTAAATGTATTTGTTATTGTTGTTGTTGCACATTTCACTGGTCTGTCCTTTTAAGTATTGCAGATCCCGAAACAGACCTTAAACAAAAGAACAGACTTCATGGAGGAGTAACAGAGAAACTCCAGTTCTGGATCCTCACAGTGGTTCTTTCTGTTGTGGGGTCACGTGTTGCATCACTGGTAGTTTTAGAGTTTTCCCTTAGAGCCATTTCAGCACGGATCACAGGAGGATCAGTACGAACAAAATTCATTGTGACATTTCATACATTTCTGCATGACAACTCGTAATCATTCTAGATAAAACATTCCTGTTCTTTTTCTTTAGGACTCAATAATTGACCCATTGTTAGTGCAGCTTGTCCAGTGCCAGTTCTCTTTGGGCTGCGCACTAACCTGCAGCCTTAATTTCCTCCATGAGGGGGCACCACAAGGCTGGCTAAGCCTCCTCCTTGCAGTTGGACTGAGCTGGTTCTTGGCCAGCAGATGCAGCAAAATTTGGAGCCATGTAAAGACAATGTATCCTATACATAGCGCACAGCGCTATTGTGGACTTTGCATTGGACTCTTAACCACTGGCACTTCTATTTTAACCTGGCTCTGCATTGCCCTGATTATAACTTTTAGTGTGTCTGGAATCGCTGCCATATCAAACATAAACCAACACTTTCTGTCAACCAGTGAGGCTCTACGATTTTGGACCCCACTCACAATCTGCTACACTCTACTGGTTGTTTATATGAATGGTAAGACAAAAGAAATGGTAAGACTGGTGGATTCAGCCCTGGAATTCCCTTGACAAAGAATAGAAACATTCATCAATTCAGAAAATTATATTAGGCTATTTTGCTGCATTTATTTGATCAGCAAAAACAGCAATAATATGAAATGTAATTACAATTTAAATGTTTTCTAATTTAATATATTTTAAACTGAAACTGATGGTGAATCTGAATTTTCATCAGCCATTATCTACAACAGTCACCAGTATCACATGATCATTCAGAAATCTAATTCTAAAATGCTGATTTGGTGCTCACGAGACATTTCTTATTATTATCGATGTTGAAAACAGTTGTGCTGCATAGTTTTGGTGGAAACATGATACATTTTCTTTTGATGAATAGAAAGTTCAAAAGAACAGCAATTATTTGAAACAGAAGTCTTTTGTAACATTATATTTGTCTACTGTCACTTTTGATCCATTTAATGTGCCATCGCTAAATGAAAGTATTCATTTCTTTGAAAAAAAAAACAAAACTAAAAAAATAATCTTACTGATCCCAGACTTTTGAACAGCATGTGAGTACATTTCACACCAACACTGCAGATCTTTTGAGTCTAATCATGAATATACTGATTCTTTCAGAGGATCGCCGTCAACAGCCTGGCCAGCAGATTCTCAATACAGTTGTTGTGCGACTGGGTGGCCTTTTTGTGTTGCTAATTACAGTGGGCAGGTGGTCAGATGTAGTCCATGTTCTAATCTGTTTCATTGGTGAAGCTGCGTGCCTGTTACCATCTCAAGAGCTTTTGGAAGCCATATATCAGGTTAGCACTAATAATGGACTGTATTTGGTGATGTCTTTGTTTGATCCCCAGATCATTCATTAGATAACTAATATAGCCCACTTTATTTTTGCAGCATGCCACCTACGTGCCTAAAGGCCCATTAAAAAGACCTGGAAACCGGGGAGAACAGAAGAAACTGGAAAAATTTGACTGATCTTGGATGAAAACACACTTAACCTCAGTTATATACCCTCTATATTCTCTACAAAATACAAACACTGCTGCTTCAGTTAATACCATCTAGGCTGTAAACAGAAGTCTAGGTCTGTGTTTTGTCTGAAAAAAATGTACGTTTAAGTGAACTATTTAAGAGATATGCTATTCTGCCTTCTATCATAATAAATACAGCCACTCAATAACTGTATGTAGGCTTACATGGTGAATTGAATTCCGTCTACATCTAAAAAGCCTGTACATTAGTTGCATTTAATCCGAGTTCTCTAATTCAGTTCTTGCCACTATATTGATTTTGGATTATCTATGATAACTTTGTTTGATCAAATAGTTGAATTCACAAGTCACCCAAGCATTATAATAGCTAGTACATCAAAGGAAATACAACAAAAACAGTTCAAAAAGCAGCAATTACTGTTTTATATTACACAACATAATTACGTGGTGGCTTTTAACATATTTTGAGCCCTATAACATTTAAGTTCCGTCAATTCCTATGAAGCAGCACCCAAGCGCTAAATAAGTTAAACTGGACTTGAACCCAAAATAGCTTCACTAGAAACAAAATGGCCGCGGCGCTGTCAATTCTTTTGTTGTACTGGTTTTTGTCTACACTTGGTTATGCTCAAAATGGCGTCATATTTCAAATAACATTCTTTTGGTAACTGGCGCCAAAAAGTAACAACGGAACAATCAAGAACATCAAGTGTGTGATCTGTTTTGTGAAATCGCTCTGGTCTGGTACTTAATCTGTGTGTGCTTAATTCTTCACGGTAAGGCTATGCAAGAGGTTTTCATGCGTTCAGACAAACATGGACAAAACATTTCTCTCAAACGCATTCCACATTTTGTCCTTGTTTTGTTTACAAACCCGTCGTTTCCTCTGTCGAATAAATAGTTTACAATTATTTTTTTTTTTTTTTAGTAATTTAGTAAAGCAGTAAACGTCTTCTCGTCCTCAGAAGTTTGCCACACCATCTTGAATTGTTTAGGAGCGGAGGGAAAAAAAGCAACATTTGGTGTCCAGGTATCCATTTATTGTATAACATGCAAGCATACTGTATAGGCCTAAATTGCGCATTTGTATTTCCATTGTGCAATCAATCCCAAATCCAATCCCAAAAGCAAAGAATTACATTTTATTCAATTTTGTTCAATTCCATAAATAATAAGGATTTAGGCAGATCCAGAAAGTCCATGCAATTCCCAGGAAGACTGAATCTGAAGATTATGTGGCTTGCTTGAGAACCAGCTCCACCTCAGTACAAGTTCCAGAATTTTCTGCCAGTCGGAGGGTTTGTAATTGCTCTTTGTCAAAACTCTATGTGGGCGTATAAAGCGCACGCGCGACTCATCCATTGCGGTCCCTGGTTTGCCGCATTCTGGCGCATGCGTGGATCAACCCTTACTCCTCGTGCATAGTTGGAAAACAGTCAGATGTTTATTTTAATAAGGAAATGTTATATGATTGGGCATTTTCTGGGCTGTTTCTTTAAGTTAGTATTGATTGCCTCAAGCTGGGTACTAATCATCAGTCTTATTTAAATGTTGGACAGTTGACCCTTGTAAACAGGCTGCACTGTCATTAATTATTAAGCTTACATTCGACGCTATGCTTGTCTATGTGAAAAGACATCGTTCTGGTCTTTGTAGTTGGGTCGGGGAGATGTCTGACCATAATCTCCCACAAATACAGGTGGAACTATCTGGATAGATCCAGTCGTCTAAATGGTTCCTCTGTAGCCACTCGTGATGTATTTTCTTTTAACTTGTGAGTCGTAAATCAAACAGACGGTTTCCACCTGGATTTGGGGGGGAAATGGATGTGCAAGCGTATACAAAACATCAGTGGTGAAGGATACTGTCAACTCCGTCCATCCACCGAGTCGTTAATAGTTTGCGGTAAACCACAAGTCACAAACATTATACACCCCAAGATTATTTAACTTGTGTTTCTATAAAGTCCTGTTCTACAAATAGGCTGCCAAATGTCAAACTAAAGCAATGGGTCTTTTACCTTGCAACCTTAACCAGGGCACAAATCCGACGTATACGCACATTTTAAACATTTAAAGGTGATATTCAACAAACTATGTCTCATCCGATCGGATCCATGTGGTATTCCGAGTGCTCATTGCATATGCGCGATCTCGTCAAGAACCGGAGCGCGCTCCTCGACAGCGAGGTTCAGGCTCTCGTAGTCAACACAGATTTCAAGTGCAAGCGGGTCCAATCGTAGTGTCGAGTCAGAGGAACTGCTCGCCCCACCGTCACACACATTCAGTCGGATTTAACTCAGTAAAATCTTCTGTATGATCGGGGACACCAGAACGCAGTATGGTCCGGGAAACCAGACATTTATGGGTGGGGAATTTACCAGAAAATGTACGAGAGGAAAAAATTATCGAGCACTTCAAACGGTAAGTGACGATTTGGGAGAGCGAGACAACATCCAGCAATGTGCTTCCTTCGAGTAATTGTGGGAAAACAATAGCAGCACACCGGTGCAGAGTTTAACACCTTAAATGTGTGCCACAACTTTCGCTGCTATTGAGTTGGCTTGTTTTGGCTCACTTAACGTACGTTGGCTAGTGAGTTAGCTTTCGAGAGTCGCAGTCGTCGCTAGGTTGCTAATTAGCACGGAGGGTCGCGTTCAAGCGCATTACTTGTAGCTGCACGAATATTGGCTTCAGTTTGCTTTCATTTGCAACCCAGATGTCAGTAACACAACATAAAGGTAGTAACTTATGTAGTGCGAGCGAGTTGAATGGGCTAAATGGTGTCTACTATTAAAGGCATTACAGTGGGTGTTGTTTTGAGTCTCCTCGGCTCAGATGTCATGAATGGCAGGCAAGCGGTGACTATAAGAAGTCAAACAATATCAGCCTGGGGATACTTTTAATACGAGTTCATGTATGAAAATGACCATGCTGCAAATAGTCATTATGCTAGTCTGTGGACATGTGGCGATGTTCCTACTACTGCACCAGTCGGATGCTTTAAGTTGTCAGTCAGAAGTTTGTTTTGTTAGACGAGCTATTTTGTCTTTCATGGCAGCGAGAAGTGACTTTAATCGTTTTCAGTATTAAAAAGCCCCCATATCATTCAAAACCCCCATGTCTGCACGTTGCACCCATATACCTGAGGGGGTTTATGCCATTACCTGTATGGATTTAAGGTAATTCGAGGTGTCGTTTTTCGTTACAAAATCAGAATAACACGGTTTGTTGAAACTAAATGGTGTGAATCCGTCTTGTCTGAAAGAGCGTGGCGAGATTTCTTAGGAGTGACATCGCAATGTCGTATATTATAACACATCTGTCTTTAAAGCTGCAAAACGTAAACTATATTATCGCCCAGCTCTCTATATGAAGTTGCATATATAAACGCATCAAACTTTATCAGCATACTTGCATAAAAGCGACGACACTAAACCATATGAACCATATAATCTCCCGGACTCAGTCTGCGACTTTAATGCATGGAGATATTATAAGCATTAACGTTATGATTTTTTTTTTTTTGTAAAGCTCCCTTGAAACGATGGAAGCGCTGTACATATAAAATTGCCTTGCCTTGGCCAAAGACTGACTTTATTGACCACATTCGTTACCTACATGTTACGTATTTGTACGAAGACGATCGGAACAGACGAACGTAGTCTTTTGAGAAAATGCAGGTGTGATCCAACTCATTATAATGGTGTGTTTTTGTGTGGTTGTAATGCCAGTATTGTGCTGGAGTTTGAGCATAACACTAAACCTCACTATCGATAAAGAAATGACTTCGCGAGTCGAGGAAGGCAGGCATCAATATGAGAGAACCTTACATATGAGATTTGAGTAAATAATTTATTCATCTTGGACCAAGCGCTTTGTTGTCTCTACGGCAGCCTTTTGTTCAAATGCCTGTCTATTTGGCTCTGAATTGTGGTAATAACGGGCGCCCTTTGAACGGGAACTAAATTAAAACACGCTCATGCTCACATTTGTGAGCAATATTAAAGGAGAAATTGTTTTCTGATATATACATGTGTATATAAAGGAGAGAAATACAGATATACATACATTTATGAAATTAAAAAATGAATTGGTACCCCGAAGTGATTTGTGTACGGTGACTGTCAAGCTCAGGTCAGTGCGGCAGAGGTACTTATTGAAGATGGGGGACGGGAGAATGAATAAGCAGTGTGAATAGGTTTGTAAAATGGCGACGGAGATTGTGTTGTGAAGTGTGAGAACTGGTGTGTCAGACAGCTGCTCACCTAGAGCACCCATTTGAATGCCTATTGTTTATTACTAATTTTCATACTTTGCTTACCAAGTGTTGATTTAACCCTCGTGCAATGTTACACCTGTCATCTATTTCTGTGTTTTGTTCAGTTGTTTAATGATTGGTATTCTTATATTTACATGAAGCTTAAGCATATATGTCAAGGGTTTTACAGAATAAAGATCGTAAGTTCCTCAAACATGTCCTGAAGAGGTATAAAGCAGATCAAGACATCATACTGAGGTTTCAAGCCTGAATGATTTGACAGAATGATACCATTTTGACTGATTTTCATCAATTTTAATGGTGTAATCGCACTAGAGGAAGAGAAGAGGCTATGCTGGTTATTTTGCAATGCTGTGGTCCACCGTGAACAGACCATCAAAATCTGATTTGTTTTCCTGTCATAATTATTTGGCTTATTCAAATGAAGGGAATTGCTGGCACATGGTTGATACTACTCATACAGTGGTACATCTTTGTGTGGTGATGCAAAAGGCAGGCTGTGTTTATTTGAATCTACATATTTACATATTGCACACAGTTTTCACTCATTTTTTTTGCACAATCAAATCTGCCCTTTGTGGATTGGCGGTGTGCATAATGGTTATTAATATTAGCGTAATTTACTGCTGGTATCATGCAATGCATTTGTGTTTGGCTACTAGTAAATACCTGTTTGGTCTTTCTTTCTTTTTCTTTTTTTTTTCCTTTTGTTTTAAGGTATGGACGTGTGGAGAGTGTCAAGGTCCTTCCAAAACGTGGATCGGAGGGTGGAGTGGCAGCTTTTGTGGATTTTGTGGACATTAAGAGTGCTCAGAAAGCTCATAATTCTGTCAACAAGATGGGAGACAGGGACCTACGCACCGATTACAATGAGCCAGGAACTATTCCCAGTGCAGCTCGAGGCCTGGATGATAGCCTGTCCATAGCCACTCGTGGGCGGGATGTTTCAGGGTTCACAAGGGGGGCGGGGGGCCCTGTGTATGGGCCCCCTGTGTCACTCCACAGCAGAGAGGGACGCTTTGAACGCAGACTAGACGGGTAAGTGGACATAGTTTTTCTGAAGGCAGGGGGACCATTCGTTTCTTGTAACTCATCTCTCCCTCCCAATTATTTCCGTCATTAATTGGGCTAATTTATTGTTTTGGGGGCAGGGGACATATGGGAAATTAAGTGAACACACTGGAGGGTAGTGATTTGGGCATCACGCTTTGATGGTTGAGGTCTGTCATCGCTCACCGGGTAAAGATGAGCCAGTTTTGAAGGTGTCAAAGCATGGTGAACATGCATCGAAATTCATAATCATTATGTAGAGCTTAGCGTGCCTCTGCATGGGGATTCTCTCAGAGTTGGATATCGCTGCGAAGAGAATCCAGGGCATGTTTCGGATATCAAAATATTCCGGGATTTCTGGAAGCGAGAGCGCATCCGTGACCGCGGCCTTACCTGGAATTGCCCTATTCTGGAGTACTGTACCGCCCAAGGTGGATTAATGTCTTACTTCATGTGTTTTTACTGTTATTGTAACACGATTACGGTGTTGATCAATTAAGACCCATTGATTGGTAATTGGATTAATGAAATGGGTGGTTTAGGATCAGTTCTTTCCCTTCGATGGTCTGGAACGCTCTGGATGATGTTCTGAGGATTCTTAATCACACTGGATTAATATTACCCAATGACAAGGATATGCTGTCACTACAATTTCTTTTCTGTTTTTTTTGGGATTATTTGTGGTGTTAGGGTTTTGCTTTTAATTACATGGGAGACTTCTGCCATTGATCAACATGGTAGAATGTGACAGAAACACAGTGAGCAAATCTCTTTGTTTATTCATTACTTATTTATAGACCATTTAAGTTCATTTTTGCTTTTTTCCCTGAACGCCAAAGAAAAAAGAATGGATTTAAAGTAGTATTATGGTATTCTCTCCTGAAGAATTAACTGATTTTTGGATCCACAAAGTAAAGCATGGAGGTATTGCTGTTCTGGGGCTGAAGACTTCTCACTTTTGGATGTGAAATATCCCAGTGGATTACAAAGCCCCATAACGGATCTGGAACTACAGCAGACTGTGGATACACGATAACAAAGATGAAAGTCGGTTTCTCCTAAAGGACTATTCCAATGGATTATTGATCTCTTTTTTTTTTTCCCGAACGTCAATGAAATTCCACTGGGATTTGTAAAACATTGATCGAACACCCATGTTTTCTGAGTTGACTTGGATTATTAACGTCACAGCGGTTAGAAAACTGGTACCTTCTTCTGATGGGATATCTGGAAAGTGAACTGTTTTCAGCCGTACGTTGGTGGCGGGATGAGATTCAAGTAAAGTTTTTAACTTCACTGAAGAGGGATTTAAAGTCTCAGAGGCATCATGCAGAACAATTTTACATCTTCATATTTTTTTTTTTTTAAATCCAGAGACATTTTGTTTCAAAGGACTAATGAAAATGAAGATCGGAAGTAATGCTATATGAAGAACCAAATTACGGATTTATTATGTTTTTGGACTTCTTTCTCCAGCCTGTTTTTCATGTGATGGGGATTCTTTGCACTGAATCTGAGTTGGACATTCTACCGCCTGACTTTTACCTCCATATGCTTTTCCCATATTGAAATTGACTTCTTTTTTTTAAGATGCATGGATTTTTTTTTTTTGGCCGAACTATTATGTTGGATCCTCAAAGATAAGGATTACTTCGTTGTTGTTTTTTTTCTTACCATTTTTACATTCTACATTTTTAACCCCCTTTTTTGCTCACAAAGTTCTGTCTCCCTAAATTGTATTTGGAATTGTAGGTCGGGTTACCGCTGTCTGAAAAGGTTGGTATGTTCTGCCCTGTGTATATTAGCTGTTCTCTAACCCCTAGTTTGATCCCCTGTCTTTTTTCCATCTCCCACTAACAGATGTAGCTGTTAAACAGGCTGTTTTTAGTAGCTTGTTGGCATTTGCAGATTTTTACCTCACTTTGCTATCCCTTTCCTGATTCTCACTCTCTTTCACACTCCCTGGCTTTTTGCCTCTCTGCTTTACCTACATGAATAATTTGAGTAGTGTTTGAGGCATATCATGAAAAAAAGGTTCAAATGACTTTAAAGAATACAGCAAAGCTGACCAAACACATTACAGCTCTATGGAAATGGAGGAGATGGCAAATGAGCTGTGGAGTGTTGTGATGAAATGTTTCACCACTGTTTGTCAGTTCTTGTGGAAATTACAGGAGTGGACTATATGTACTGTAAGGTTGATCACAGTCAAGTTACACAGCTGGCTTTCACTAAACAAAAGTATCTTTTTCTAATGGAAACCAAACCAATTAACTAGGTCAGATTTGTTATTACATGCTCACTATCACTCACTGTCAATGACTAACAGATACTTATTCTGGAGAAGCTGTATCTCAAGCTTTAAATTGAACATGTTAATTATTATTTCAACCTTTTAGTGATTGGAAATGACTTGTATTATAAATAGCTAATATATTAATGCGTAAATTTGCTATGTTGCTTGGCAACCATACAGTTATAAATGGTCAGTGTATTTGCAGAGTAGGCCTAATCTTTGTTCTTTCTTTCTTTTTCTTTTCTTTTTTTTTTTTAAATGAAGACCCACATTAGTATTAGTATTATTATTATTGTTGCGATGTTAAGGGGACTTTAGGCAAAATGCTTAATAACACTTTACTTCTAATCGATTAATAGATTACTTCTTGTGAATTATTGCATTTAAATATTTTCTTCTAAGTTTGATAAAGTAAATGAAATAATCACTTTTATTTGTAATCTAATTCGGGCTGCCCCCGACTAAAGAGTTTTCTAGTCGACTAGTAGTCTTTCATTTAAGACATTTAATTAGTCGACTAATCACACATTTAATTTAATTACTTTTATATATACCTTGGGATGGAATATTTGCCTCACGCTCAAGCGCACACATAAAGCTTGCGGCAAAGCACGGGCAAGTGCTTAATGTTTATTACACAATTAATAAACATTTTAATTATTTATTAATGAACTAGTGTTTTCTGAGCCAGTGTTGGCGGCAAAGTTGAAGTTGATGATGCTGACTCATCTCTGCGGTATAGATGTGCCTATAGAGGGAAATGCACCTTTCATGTGGATTAAAATCTGAGAGTATTTTGTTTTCAATTTTAAAAGTAGATATTTCAAGCTTTCGATAGATTTTTCATGTCTGTGAGGCCGGTAGTTTCGGTTAATTTCTGTGTCTCGCTGCTGTTCAGGGAGATTGAGAGGGCAGAAAGCGCATTCTGTTCGTTTTCTTTGTTTCAAAAGCACAATGTTTTGTTGTTATTGAGAGTGTACACAAATTAAAGTAGACCCTTTACAGTTTGGAATGATTTGGTATTACTCTTATCTGTTTGACAAAAAATTACGGAGTATTTTAAGTTGAAAAACTGTAAGTGATCGCGTTGGCGCCTCCATGTCCAGCAGGAAGGGCGCTAATACATCCTCCGCACAATCTTGAATATGCGGATAATAATAGCGCACGTTTTGCTAGCTTAATGTTAGAGCGAACAGCAATGTAAAGTTGCTACTTCATGCATGTTTACTGTAATTACCACAAGGACCTGCCGTTAACGATCTGTCCTTAATGGACTACGTGACTTCGCCTAGTCCTAAAATTTAGTCCATTTTTAGGGGGCAGCCGTAAATCTAATAATTTGTTTAAAAGCCAATGGTTTATCAATGTAAGGTACTGAAGAACCTATAGTCGATTACCTATAGTTATTGGAGTTACTAATTTAAAAATTATCATCAGAAAACATAAAATATAATTATTTGGTACTGCTTATTTCCAAGCAGTTTTAAAATATCTCTAGCTATTTGACTTGTGGTGGTTGTGGAATGGTTGCAGTTATGTTTTAATAATTTGAAAAGGGCTTTTGAAATTATAATCTTCAAGCATTTCCAAATGGCTCTTAAAGTGAAGCTAGCATAGAGCTTAGTGTATGATTGAATCATCTTCACTCACGGTTTATTTTGTTCCTCTTTAAAAAAAACATTGTTTAGAATCGCTCTCCTGACCAAAACAAATTTGAACTGTATTATTGCAAAAAATTGCCTTTATTTCAAAATAATGAGCTTTTATAACCCGTGGCTTTGAAATGTATTCTTTGAGAATGACTTCATTGTGTTCATGGAACTTCATTCCTGTTAGCTAATTAAAAGATCATGAAATGAGGCAGTAATACACAGTCATGCTATCATAGGAGGGAAGTAGGATGTCTTTAATATTTGTAAACAAAAGACATTTGCTTCATTATTTTCATGGCAATACAGAATAAATTACCTGCGTCTAATTGGTCAAAAAAGTAAGGGTAATGTAATTGCGATCCTCACTAAAAATACAAACAGTAGTTTTATGCATTAAAAGATTAAAGTTCATTTAAAAAATTGTATATTCCCATTGTAAAAGAAACAAATCACTGGCTTTTTTCCCTCTCTACCCTGTGTAACTTGGAATGTGACTGACCATGGCATGCATGACTTTTGTCATGCATATTTTTCTTCCCCTTTGTTTTCAATATAGATTCAGTATGATTTCAGAAATGCAAAAAAGACTTCTCAAAATCCCAAATAAATAAACAAACAAACAAAAAAAAAACCTCCAAGTTATCCTGACCTGGTATCAATGTTTGTATTGAATGCTACAATAGAAGGAAAAATCTAAGACGGCATCTTTTCAACATGCACTTGCAGTCTATGTTTTGATTAAATCACCTCTTCAACGCATGTCACTTGACTCGTATACCTGTAAGGGATGAAAATAACATTCATTTCATTCTTTCCACTTTTCTTTGCCATCCTCCATCCCTTTCCTTGTCATGTAGGGCTGCGGACAGTCGGGAGCGATCTTACGATCACAGTTCCTATGGACACCATGAGCGTAGCAGCAGCAACACCGGTAGTTTCGATCGCCAACGTCACTATGAGACCGATTATTACAGAGACTCTCGGGACCGGGCCCTCAGTGGAGCCAGCGGGAGTGCCAGTTCTGCCAGTGGCAGCATTGGAGGCGGCTCATCAGCAGCCAGTGTAGGTGTTGCAGGGAGTGTTGCAGGAAGCAGCAGTGCTGGTGGAAGCAGTAGCAGCACTGCCGGAGTGGGAAGCGGCGGCTCGACACCGGGAGGCATTGTCTACTATGGTTCTCGAAGCCGGAGCCCTAGTCGTTTTGAGACTACAGAGACTCGATATGAGCCCCGTGCCCGTGAAACTTTCACACTTGCTAGTGTGGTCCATCGGGATTTATACCGAGAAGAAAGAGGCAGACGAGGAGATAGGAAATACCACCACAGTCGCAGTCGATCGCCACACTCTTCGCAATCACACAATCCATCACCACAGAGGCTGGCAAGTCAGGCTGCGCGGCCGGCACGCTCCCGCAGTGGCTCGGGATCCCACAGTCGCTCCTCCAGTTCTGACTCCGTCAGCAGCACCAGCAGTAGTGGCAGTGGCAGGTAAGTGAAGGGAAGGATTTTGATGCATCTCAGCATATCTATAGCCGTAAATTTGCATGATGTAAAATATTTGTCAGAGCTCAACAACAATTTTTTCAGGCCAGAAGTTCAGATTTTATTTTTACCTGCCAATGTTTTCAATGGCAAAAGAATCATACATTTTTATTTCTAGCGAACTATTATTTTTATATATAATATATATATATATATATATATGTTCTAATAATATTGAAGAAGTTATTTTTCATAAATTCATGAAAAAACCTTTTCTGGTTTGTAGATAAACATAATAACTGATGCTTTAAAGACTGTCACAAGTCATTTTTGCAATCTCCACAAAACCTCATCTGTTAGCCAGTTCGGTAACATTATCTTTCTGACATCAGCAGAATTTGCAACAGCAATGTAGATTACATCACAGAAAATTAAACATTTAAGTTTGCAAGGCATAAAAATGGATTTAAAACATCAAAGAATGTAACATTCTCATTGGATCTGTAAACTGGCCCAAAATTGCCTCATGTGGGTCATCCTCATTGTTGAGTCCTGTTTCTTTTGAAAATGATGTACTAAATTCTTCTGTGCAATGTGCAATTTTCAATGTTAAAATACTTTGTCCTAAATTAATATGCATGGGCAAGAAGAAAGCAATTCATAGGTTGTGACTTTGGCAGTATCAAACATTGTTTTATTTGTTTGCACATCTTGTTTGAGCATCTCAACTTTGGCTCAACTGAGTTTTTGGTTGATGTAGGTCTGAGAAATCTGCTTGGAAAGCGGCACAGAAATGAGACATCATGTCGATCCTTCAAGTCTCACTAGATCTTTCAGAACTTGTTGTGCTATATCACTGTAAAATGTTTGACAAAGGTGGTTGTAGTAGGATACTTCTCATTTGCAAAGTCCCTGCTCTTTAGACTCAAGCCACATGCTTGCGTAATAGGATGTGATAATCCTGTGTTCAGTGGTCTTGGTAATCACCTAGGTTTCTGAAATAGTCAGTAACCATGGATACTGATTGCAAATTAAGTAGTTAGTCAGCAACAGTAAACATGGTTCTGTTGTTGTTCAGCTTTCAGCTTTATATTTATCACCCAGTCAGCCTTCTCTGTTTTTCTTTTAAAGATGCTTGTTGTCTTTAGCTTTTGTTTTACATTTTCACTGGATACTAGAAGCTACAGTGCCTCCAAAAGGAAACCAGCAAGGTTTTGAAAAGTCTTTTCTGTCAATTCAGGCAATTCTGTCAGGCAATTCGAGGCTTGTCGCAAACGTTATTTTGTCCAAAAAATCCTCTGTTGTGTGGTGTCATTACAATTAATTAACTGCTTTCGATCGAGACTGAAAGTCCCCGATCTCAAATCGTAAATATTAAATGGGTTTAATATTTATGAGACTTGATCGGGCTGACTCTGGCGTGATACCTGCGATAGCCAATAAGAGTGAGCAAGGCAAGCATCAGTTACCGGATGTTGCGTGCTTCTTTAGCTGAAACTTGACAGCCACAAACATGCTACGAAATGGCCTCAATTTGTCTCCATGAGATCTCGTCTCACTATGAAATCATTCCTACAATCAACAGCTATGTGGTTTCACAGTCTGGTCACATCATTTGGTGTGTGTGCTAAGGAGATTATAAATGCTAAAAATCGATTGAAACTGTCATTATGTCTGTGGTCTTCCACAGTTTTATCGGTTAAGATTTGAAAATCGTCTAGTGTGTACCAGGTCTTAGTAATCCGGAAGACATTGATTAACATGTTCAAGTGTGTTTGATTGGGGTTGGATCTAAACTCTGCAGGACAGCGGCAATCCAGCCCTGCGTCTCAATCATCTCCCTAGCTTCCTAGGTTGTGAATCAGTAGATTGTGTAAATGAATATGGCCCGACTACTGAACTAGGGAGCTGATTGAGACGCACGCCAAGACTGACGTTGCCTATCCCTGATGTAGTAGATGCACCTTTGGTCTGTGTGGAAAGGTCTCCGTCACATGTGGCCACTGAAATCTTTACTTTTTTTGTAAGACTGGTCAAGCTCAGACAGATTACATGGAGATTGTGAGCGTACAATCACCCAGTGTTTAAGGATGACTCAAGCTCTTAATTATTGATTACTTTTTATCTACCTTTAACCCCTTTGGTTTTTACTACATTGGTTTAGAACATTGATTGTGTTGTACTTCAGCCAATTCAAACCACACACATTATGTCTTAAGTATTTATGGCATGTCAAAATTATTTATAACTAGTGCAGCCAATTGGACTTGAAGAAGTCGAAGTTTGGGAATACTTTTTTATGGGAACTGTATTTTCTCTCATTTCTGACCAAGTTGCAGATTTGGCTTTGAGCACTTTGAGTCGGCATATTGGGATGCCCTGGAGCGGATACCTCTTTTGGCCACAACTGCTTTGGTCAAGCACTGCCCCCAGCAGGTTTTAGACTATAACTTTATCTTTGTGAGAATCTCTCTTTATCCTTGAATTTTAAAATGCTGAGCTCTCTGAAATGTGTCAGCACAAAGAGTTGTTGTGTGACTATATCAAAGGGAATGCATTTATTTTTTAACCATATCTGTATTACAGAAGTAAATTTATTCTTTTAATTTTATTTTAATAATGAATCCAATTAAAGTCACTATGCCTTTTTTTTGCGGCTAGGGGTCGCTAGACTCTTCAAAACAATAACAAAGGTGTAGATTGATGACGCAGTGAATGAGCGTGGAATTATGGAACTCGTCGTCATGCCGATGGATCTAATGATGTTTATGGGGAAATAATGTTTATGGATGAGTGAATGCATGTTATTTTAACATGACTGTGGTATGAAGCAGGGCGTGACGGAGAAACGCGAGCGTGATTGCTAATGAGAGACGCATATCAGACATGAGTCCCAGGGAATATAAAGGAATGAGGACATTTCATTCTACCGAACTTCTCGCAAGTGCTGGTATACTACTCATACAGGTCAGTTTATTTGATGAATTAAAATGGTAAGGTAATGCAGCAGTTCACTTGGCCTAATGTAATACTATCATACTAAACTGCATATGAGCGTGTTAAAAGTTATTGTTATTCTGTGATGGCTCTTGCCATCTCGGATGGACTTTTAAGCTTTTACATTTTTGGTTAGAACTCTTGGATGTTGTAAAAATGTACATCATAAAAACCGCCTAGTGAACCGTTTGCGTGTTATCACAAAGCGGTAGGGTGAAGTTCATAGATTTTTCTTGGCCTGCCCCTTTGTGTTGTCAACATGCATAACCAGGAAGTATGTATGTTGAAATGGTGTAAAACAAACATGTAGATGTGGTGCAAAGTAACCTTCTCACACATCATTACCAGCTATAGGAAGTAATTGGAAACCAGTTTCTAACAACAATGACATCATACTTGAATGTTTCTAATGTCAAGAAAGGTGGTGTTATTTTCAGTATTTTTAGCTGCACGGTTTACCAATGACAACACCAATGTTCAAGGGTAATGAAGATCTAAAGCCTGTTCACACCAAGAAGAATGTTTTGTGAATAGGAAAAGAAGAATCCAGAATGCCCTATTTGGTGTTGTGTGATAAATACCATAGTGGATACAAAAATCTGAATGGCTGTTTAACTACTTTTCTTCTCCATGACAAGTAGGTGTCAGAAATGGAAAGTTGCGTACCACTGCCCTTGTGTTCCACTGTACCTTTTGCCGTTTCTTTTTCATTAGTCTGAACAGACATATGACAAATGAAAATCGAACCAAATTTTTGTGCCAAACGTATGTCTGTATGTCAGCAAACCTTAAAAAATTAGATTAGATTAGAAAGTGAACCTGAGTGACTGATGTGAACCTAGTTGACGTTGCGGACTTTCACCCTTGGCTGTGTTTACACCTGGTATTGAGAATTGAATTTTGGTCGATTTGATCACAAGTGGATAACGCAAAATGCAGCTGTAAAAGGGGTCTAAACGCTTGGAACTTGTCCACTTTTGACCACATCCAGAGGTAGTCGAAAACACATTCTGCCGGATGGCTTTCGTAGTGTAGACACTCATGTGATTGAATGTGTTCGGCCTCCAGACCACCTAATCTCTGCCTATGGACCTAATGCGTAAACATTATGGGAAGTGCACTCGCCAGATGGCATTCAAACTTTATCGGCTGAAGACCCCAAGTTTGGTTCTCTCACCATTCCTGATCTCTAACATGAGCTCACTGCGTTCGCATGGTCTTGCGGCTATCAGAGCAGAAACAAATGTAAATTGCGCTATCTTATTTTGTCCCTCCCCTCGGAAGAAATCAGGACAGAAGAGGTTGAAAGTGGACAAAAGAGACAGATTAAAACTCTAAGTGTAAACGAGTATGTGTCTCTCTCGTGTTCTTGTGATCCGATCGACCGAAAGGGCATCTTAATAGCAGGTGTAAACAGAGCCTTTGATGCTGACTGGGATTGACTCTGGCTACAGGCATTGGGTCAGACATCAATAACTGATACTTCAGAAAACTGTGCAAGATTGACGGTTGGCCAGTGGCTGTGAGGACCTTTATTTGTAATGAGATGTGGGAAATTAAGTAGAGCTTGTTCTGCTCATTGCTTTATTTTTGGTGCACCCAAAGCAACAAATATAGATATCCAGTTTCAAGTGTCGTAGAGATTTTTCTAAGCATGCCCCACATAACCATTTTGTCATTTTTGTGCAAATTACATGGTGGGTATCCATAAGAATTAAGTGCTCTCGTATATTTATTTTTGTTTTGTTTCAGAAAATCTGAACTGATTTTGTTTTTCTTTCTGTGACCTAAATGTTTTGCTTTTGTTTGTTATACAAGGTCATCTTGAGGGTGCCTTTTTTTACTGTAAATTTGTATAAATCAGTTTTTAAATGGCATTTGTAAAAAAACTAGTTTTTTTTATTTGAATGCAGAGTTGGTTCTTTTCTAAATAAGGTCAATGTGCATAAAAACCAAAATTGAAGCAGATTGTTTTCCTATATGTTAGTTGTATTGTATGGTTTTCGAGGAGAAAATGCTGTAGGGGAATTTTAAGAAACAACGTCTGATGTATTTTCACACTGCCCACTTGAACTCCCCCCACCCCCCGTGAGATCCAGTTGGAACTGGAAATTTCTAGCCACTGCTGGCTCCCTGCCCACTCCCACAGGCCAGCCCCTATCAGCCGCACTTCTGAGAGAGGGAGAGAGTGAGAGCGAGTGAGAAAAGAGGGCAGTGCAAAGATGTAAACAGACAAAGGGAAAGCCATGTTTATGGCTGAATCATTGTGGGGAAAGTAGTATCCACCGTAATGTCCAAATGTCAAGGTTAGGCAGTCAAATGTAGCGTTTGAAATGTATAAGCATAATGAAAGAAAGTTAGATTTGCAAATGCATTATTTATTTATTTATTTATTTATTATTATTATTATTATTATGTTTAATATATGTTTGAGTGGTTGGTTCTTTCTGTTCAGATAAATGTTGTTTTTATTTAATTAAATTATTATTTGTAATTTTAGCTTTTTATGTAATCATTGTTTGCTTGCACAGTTGTTTGGCTCTTGTCAGTGGCTATTTGATGATATGTAGAGAAGTAAAGGTGTTACGGTTGTTTCACTATTTGAAACTTGGATAGCCTAGAGTGTTGTAAGTATTTTCAGTCACTGACAGACTCTTTTTTTGCAATAGTGCCTCTCTGAGGTGGGAAAATAAACTGCATGAATAAATTGGAATTTGTAAATTCCCTTAAAGGAACCATTCTAAGCATGATTGTGTTTTTTTTTTTTTTTTGTTTGTTTTTTGTTTTGTTTTTTTTACAGTAGTGATTCCAGCAGTAGCTCCAGTGATCAATCTCCAGCTCGATCTGTTCAGTCAGCAGCGGTTCCTGCCCCTTCTGCTCAACCCCTACCTTCACTGGACAAAGATGAACCTCGCAAAAGTTTTGGTATCAAAGTGCAGAACCTCCCTGTGCGCTCAACAGGTGAGGCTGTTATAATTTTGTCAAATTAAGTCAAAATGAAGACACTTTGCAAACAAAGTAAACAAACTAAAACCCTATTAACCCAACAATTGTAATCATTATCTTGCAACGCGCTTTGGTGAGACATCATTACTAAGAGTATTAAGGTAATTATACTCTCCCTATCAATTTTAGATACAAGCCTGAAGGACGGTCTTTTCCATGAATTTAAGAAACATGGCAAAGTCACATCAGTTCAGATCCATGGTGCCTCTGAGGAAAGATATGGATTAGTGTTCTTTCGCCAGCAAGAGGACCAAGAAAAAGCTCTAAGTGCATCTAAAGGGAAGCTGTTTTTTGGGATGCAAATTGATGTCACTGCTTGGCATGGCCCAGGTGGGTTTTCTAGCATTTAGTGCACAATTCTTTGTTGTTCCTAGAAGGTTTAGAAGTAGCATTGGACCTAACTTTGTTCTCTGATCTGTTGCTCAATAGAAACCGAGAGTGAGAATGAGTTCCGGCCTTTGGATGAACGTATAGATGAGTTTCACCCCAAAGCTACAAGGACGTTATTCATTGGAAATTTAGAGAAAACCACAACCTATCATGACCTGCTGAATATATTTCAGCGTTTCGGAGAGATTGTTGTAAGTAGAATTTTGAAAATGTGTTTTAAAAATTGTGCACGATTTTAAAACGGCAACAATTTTTTTTTCTGTATTGTCAACTCTGCTTATTCATGTACTTTTTTTTTTTTTTTTTTTTTTAAACAGGATATCGATATAAAAAAGGTAAATGGTTCCCCACAATATGCCTTTCTCCAGTATTGTGACATAGCAAGCGTCTGCAAAGCAATTAAGAAAATGGATGGTGAATACCTTGGCAACAACAGGTTAAAGGTGAGGATGGGATCAGATTAATCGAGTGATTCAAAATATGGTTTTATAAAGTTAATTTTTTTTAGTTGCATATAGTTAACCGTAGGGGTGTGACAAGACCCCTATCCCACGAGACGAGACACAAGATTGGGTTCACGAGACGAGATTTTTATAGTATTTAAGAAATCCTCAATAACGAAACGTATGAAGGGAAAATAGTCTTTTATTCAACTGAAAATCATAAAATACAAAAATGTTGGTGCACTTTGAAATCAACTTGTAATGCATGTCATTTTACTTCTATTTTAATGAATTATTTGCAGTAAAACAACATGCAAACACTGCTAAATGTTTTGCCACAAAATCAACCAATTGTTTTCTGCCCTGTATAATTTCACATGAGAAATCTCAGAACTTCTTTCTACAGATTGAACATAAATAAAACAGTATAAATAAAATAAACATATACATATACATATATATATATATATATATATATATATATATATATATATATATATATATATAAAAATACATATAAAATATACATATATAAAAAATTCAAATAACACTTTAAGTGTCAAAGTTGACCACGTTCACTATTGATTGTGTGGCTGTAACTGTTATAAAGCTCTGCGCACACAGAGAAGTCCAACCGTTAGCAGTAATAGTGATGCTTCCTGCCTCTTTAGGGGCCGTTCACATATTGCGCCTAAAAAAGCGTGTAAAGCGCGGCCGCGTCGCTTCCTCCTTCTTTTGCAAGCGTTCGGGAGCTCGCGCTTCTGTAGCGTCTATCGTTGCTATGCAACCATGAACTGTGCTCTCCACGATCATGAGGAAGTTTCAGCAAGAGATAAATTGAGTTTTAGCCCTTGCTTTAGCTTTACTACTAGATATATTTAGGGAGATGAGATATAACAACCCCCCTGTACAGCTATGATCAGCTGTTCGGCTGAGATTTCCATGTTTTGTTACGGAAAGGTCGAAGATGATCAGTTGGTTCTTGTCAATGCGCTTGCGGCATTCTGAAAAGTTGAGATGTTTTCATCTCGCTGCGGCACAGGCGCGCCAGGAAAAAAACGAGCGAGCCGCACCGCATGCACCGTCACTTCCATATATGCGATATGTGAACGGCCCCTAAAAGTCTGTACAACCTTGGCCGAGGTGTACGGCGTAGTTTTCTTACAATGTTTACATATTGTTTGTGTCTTGTGTGTTATTCTCTCGCCGTTTATTATTTCTACTATAAAACCAAAACGTTTTTGAAAAACGATTTGAAAGTGGCGGGGGCATCTTCAATAATAATTTCACCCTCACGCTGATAGCACGACGAGACAACTTTTCACCTCGACGAGAAATCTCGTCACGTTTTAGTCTCGCGAGATCACACCCCTAGTTAACAGACATTCACAGTTAATTTAGTAGAATATTTTTAGATAAGAAACAGGAGAGTTTACAAATATTTTACAATTCTACTTAGAATTAAAGCCTATAGATTACACAGGACATAATGGTTGACTTATTTTGTTTTCTTTCCTACAGCTCGGTTTTGGCAAGAGTATGCCTACTACATGTGTATGGTTGGACGGCTTGTCCTCCAGTATTACTGAACAGTATCTAACAAGGCACTTTTGTCGTTATGGACATGTTGTAAAGGTATTCATCCTGTGCATAATTTAAAGTGTCTGTATTTTTATTAAAGGGTTAGTTCACCCAAAAATGAAAATTGTCGTTTAATTACTCACCCTCGTGTAAGACCTTCGTTCATCTTCAGAACACAAATGAAGATATTTTTCATGAAATATGAGAGCTTTCTGTCCTTCCATAGAGATCCAACGCAACTACCAATTTCAAGGTCCAGAAAGTCAAGTCACCTTTTATTTATGTAGCACATTTTACAATGCAGATTGTTTCAAAGCAACTTTACAGTGATAGCAGTAAATATAATTTTGGCTGTATAGATAGATTTAGCATAAAAGTGTCATTGTGCAGCTTATGTTAAGTATTAATCTGTGCTACTGACTGTTGTGTCGATGAGGCCTTCACAGGGAATAAACTAGTTGAAAATCTCTGACTCTTCAGGGATGTGTTGTGCTTGCGTTTAGGTGCAGGTCTTCCATCTGATCTGGATACAGCCTAGATCCGTCTGACTACGGTAAACCTTGGGACAAACAGAGAGACTAATATTAGCCCAGATGGCATTCTAGATGGTTAATGATGCAACAAGTACATTGGGTGTTTCAGGAAGTGTTCCCAGTTCCGGGCCACCGAATTTATGGAGCCTAACAATCATTTAACTGACTTTAAAATAGAAATTGATAATGTGTATGCCAGGTTAAAGAGATGTGTTTTTAGTCTAGATTTACACTGACAAGAGTGTGTCTTCTTCCCAAACAATACTAGGAAGACTGTTCTCAAAGTTTAGGTGCTAAATAGGAAAAGGATCTACTGCCTGCAGTTGATTTTGATATTCTTGGTATTATTAACTGGCCAGAATTTTGAGATCATAATAGATTTAACAGAAAGGTATTAAAGACATAATTAAAATGCTTTGTTTGTGCCAAAAAAAAAAACAGTTAACCACTTTTTTTTACAAAAATATTGATCTTCAACTGCATCCATATGCACATGCACTAGTGTTCACGAGAGCTCCACAATACATGGGTTGTTCACATGAGAGCTGACACTGTTGTGTGAACATACTTTGGATAATTAGTTTGTAAATAAAGTGGTAAATGATATTTTTTGCGCAAACAAAGCACTCGCGTCACCTCATAAAATTAAGGTTAAACCACTGCAGTTACATGGAGTACTTCAATGATGTCTTTACTACCTTTCTGGACCTTGATATTGTTAGTTTTTTTGGATCTCTATGATGGGACAGAAACCTCTTGGATTTCCTTAAAATATATTGGTGTTCTTCATATGAATGAAGGACACACGGGTGAGTAATGACAGAATTTTCATTTTTGGGTGAACTAACTCTTTACACTTAAGCTCTGTACCCTAATTTCAATAGAGAAAATGCATAACAATTTGATGTTCACTTGATTTCTGTATATTTTTTTTATTTATTTAGGTTGTTTTTGACCGACTGAAAGGAATGGCCCTTATCTTATATAATAATATAGAGTATGCGCAGGCCGCTGTCAAGGAAACAAAGGGTTGGAAGATTGGAGGAAATAAAATAAAGGTCTGTAATATAATATGAATTGTACCACTGCACTTTAGAGTGACTTGACAGATTTGTTTGTCTAACATTGTTAATTTAATTTGTTTGAAGGTTGACTTTGCCAACCAGGAAAGCCAGATGGCTTTCTACCGTTCAATGCAGGCATCTGGACAAGACATAAGAGATTTCTATGAAATCATATCTGAACGAAGGTGAGATGTTGTATGTTAACACCTCTTTCATTGTGTAGAATCATGGGTGCCTTTTTATATCCTTATATATTCATTTTTTTTATTTTTTTATTTCCAGAGATGAGCGCCGGCCGCCATATCATGAGTTCACAGCTGAGCGGGCATACTATGATAATGTGCGTACACCAGGTTCCTACACAGAGGATCCACGTCGAAAATATCCTGCCAGAAGTCGAGAGTTTTATTCAGAATGGGATCCCTACCAAGGAGATTACTATGATCCACGATACTATGATGACCCCCGTGAATACAGGGATTATAGAGACCCATATGAACAGGATATTCGAAAGTACAGCTACTTGCAAAGAGAACGTGAGAGGGAAAGAGAGAGGTTTGAAACGGATCGTGAACGTGACCATGGTCGACGAACAACTGAACACAATCAAAGCCCCTCCCATCCACGTCGTCCCGCTAGCCCTGCTGCCTCCCCATCCCTTTCTGAACGTCCTCCCAGTGACTCTGAACATCATGTTTACAGCCGCTCATCTGAGCGAAGTGGCAGCTGCAGCTCACTTTCTCCACCTCGCTTTGAAAAGCCAGATAAAATTCGCTTGGAGAGGCACAATAGGAGTGATAAATCAGAGAAAGAAAAGTCCGTCTTTGAGGCAGATCGTGGAAATGGAGGGGAAAAAGAAAGACGTGCTGGACGTAAGGAAAAAGGAGACAAGGACAGGACTGAGAAGCAGAAGTTGAGGAAATTAAAACTTGCATCCCCCACTGTTCCGTCATCAGAGACGGACCTTGAACTTGACAGGGACACTAGCCCAGAGACTAGTTTAACCCTCCGAGGTAAAGCCAGTAAGTCATTCATCAAAGAATTCTCTGGAAAAGGAAAACTTGATCTGCCACCTTGTGTTGTACAGCTGACGAGAGTAAAAGAGAAGGAAGGGAAATTAATAGATGGTATCCTCAGTGAGAAACAAAAAACAAAGGTTGGGAGTGATCATGTTCGGTCTCCAACCACCCCACCCTCAGTTGATCACAAGAGTATGCCTTTCCGTATAGACACTCAGGCTAGAGATTTCTTTAAGCATGGAAAGCATCTCAAGGAGAAAGGCTTGGCTAGTCAAGTTGAGGTTGTGGATAAAGAGGGCAAGGTGAAAAACAAAAAATACTTCAAAACTGATCCTGCATTTGACACTAGCTCTTCTGTGGATGCTGACCGCTTGGCTGCACGAAAGAGGCGCTTTGAAGAAACATCTGGAAAGGCTGATAATTTAAGGAGGCTAAGTCAGGAGGAGGAGGAGGGGAAATTAAGGAGATTTATAGATGAACCTTTGCTGAAAGACATTGATTATGATAAAAAGTTGCTACGAAAAGAAGTGCACAAGAGAGAACAAAAAATGAAGCCAGAGAGGATGGTTACTGTTAGTACTTTAAAAGAAGAGCTGGACACTGTAATGTCGGTAGGCCTCAGCTTAGACCTTCAGGCTCGACTTGGGGAACCAACTGAGGAGGCAATAGATTCCTTAGATAGTCTTGATCAAAAGATAGGTACTTTTGGATCTAATAGTCAGCCAAGTTTCAGTCTTGCTGTCTCTGATGATGGAAGTGTAGATCTGGAATTTTCTAGAGACCAAGAACAGCAGCACTTAACTAGCTACCACGTACACTCCTCAAGGCTAGAAAGAGATTCCGAAAGTAAGGAAAGGTTGCACTCAGACATTGATCACTCACAGAGTTGCAGAAAACAAATGGAGCAGAACCGTCGTCTACAGCAACAATTACTAGAGTGTGATAAATCTGATAAAACTGAAAGCACACCCAGCACTGATGCAGAAGACTTTGAGTATCGAAGTCTTGTGCACGAGTTAGGAAAACCACCTCATGATGTCACTGGTGATTCGCCACCCTCTAAGCGAAAGAAGTTAGGAGCATTTGAATTTGATTTTGGCACTAAAAGAGAGCGGGATTATCAGAGGTTTAGTCAGATAAATGATGAACCTGAAAGGAGACTTGCTTCACTTCCAGGGACACCTTTTGCTGAGGAGAGAAATGTATCACAACCGCTGGACAAAGAGCCAGATTCACCTTTGACAATGGATAAAAATTGCTTGCGTTTTGATGTATCAAAATACAATATTGACAACGCAGTGCACCAAGGGCTTTCGCCACATGCAGAGATTTTGAAAGTGAAAGCATCAGTGACAGGAGAGGAGTTCTGTTGGGAGAGCAATATTAGGCAGGGCACATTGAGAGGAGAAATGAGCTTCCCTACCAGCATTGTTAAACGGGAAAGTATCAGAAAACGCCCTGAACATGAATTGGAACCTGGGGAGGTTCAGTCAGACTCGGATGAAGATAGTGAAAGTAGGCATCTTTCACTAAAGCTAAACTCTTTCAAAAGAGAGTCTGAGGAGAAGTTTTCAGATGTAAAGTCTTCTGAGTCTCTTGAAAAGAATAAGTTCTATGAATTTGCATTGGATAAGACCATTACACCAGACACCAAAGCTCTGCTCGAGCGTGCCAAGTCACTCTCTTCATCTAGGGAAGAAAACTGGTCTTTCCTTGGTCATGACTCAAAATTCAAAAGCTTTCGGAATAGCACAGACAAGGAGAAGTCTGAACCCATTCCAAGACCTATTCCTTCTTGGTACATGAAAAAAAAGAAAATTCGCTCTGATTCTGATGGAAAATTAGATGATAAAAAGGAAGATTCCAAGCCAGACGAACAAGAACGACAAGAACTCTTTGCTTCACGCTTTCTTCATAGCTCTATCTTTGAACAGGATTCAAGACGGCTTCAACACCTTGAGCGGAAAAATAATGATCCTGAAGTTAGAGTTGGGAGAGAGAGTATTACAAATGATTCCCAAGGGGAGCAAGCTGGGCCAGGAGGAACAGACCTCACTCAAGAACCAAGAGTACTTTTTCATAGCCGCTTCTTAGAACTTCAACAAAGAGATAAGAACCAACAGCTGCCCATTTCAGAAAGAGTTGGTGTAACAGGTCAGATGGAAGAGGAGAAGACACTGGATGAAGAGTTTGGCCCATCCCCCAATATTTCAGAAATTTCCCAAGAGTTTTCAGTAAGTCATATTCTAGCTACAACATCACCAATGACTCTCCCTAAAGTTTCAGAGACTTCTGTGCAAAATAAGCCAGTTTTCCCCTCTACATTAATAAGCATAGATGGTCAAGCAGTTGTGAATGAGCGGTCAGAAGATGCTCCAATTGATTGTTCTTCATTAATTAACCTAAAGGAGGAGAACACGGCTGTTTCAGTGAATACTTCACCCCCTGAACCCATGATGAAGGATGATCTAACTGTCAAAGAACCTAATGAGTCCAAAAGAACTGTAAGCACAATTGTTGAACAAGATATTAATGTCAAACCTCCTACTCCTGGTGCATCTTTAAGTAATGTTGAGCCAGAAAGTGATTCTTTTCAGGCAGCCTCTCCATTGTTTCCAAATCCTAGTCAAGCTCAAGAGATTGCAGAGCTTTCAGAAACAAAAATGGAACCTGCTAATTATCTTCACAAGGTTGCATCCCCACTAGATGTGGAGCTGCCAGACACAGAACCTGAGATTGAACAGGTACAGCCACCACGTAAACAACCTAAGAGTAAAAAGCTAAAAACAGCACCACCACCAGCACCAACACCAACACCCATCCCTCAAGTTGCTAATGAGAAACCAGCTACACGAAAGAGTGAACGCATTGATAGGGAAAAACTAAAAAGATCTTCATCTCCCAGAGCAGACTCCACAAAAGTCATTGTTGACTCCAGAAACTCTACGAAATCTCCTGTTCATGCTACAGATTCGGAGCAGGGCCATGAATCAAACACAAACCATGGCAGAACACGGCAGCGACGGAATGTACGATCGGTCTATGCAACACCCCATGAGGATGAAGCTCCACAATCAGGAAAAGAGATTACAGAACCTCCCCGTGTCACACGTAAGCGCTGTAGTGATAAAGAAGCTGCAACTCAGCATATGGTAACCACACTTGGTAGAAGAGGTCGTCCACCCAAGACTCGCAGAAGAGGTGATGATACGTCTCCAGTTAAGGGAGATCATACCAAAAATTCTGAGAAGAATTTTGAAGACATTGAAAATAAAGAGTCAACATGTAGTGGAGAAATATCTAAAACAGCAGATGCATGGCGCTCTCCACGATCTCAAAAAGGTCAGTCTTCACCAATAAGAGCAGGACAATGCAGAAAAACATTGAAATTGGACAAAGTGTCTGGTAGCCCAGAACCCATTCAGTCAGACAGAGCAGCAGTTGATGTGTCACCTGCCCTAGATCACCAAGCTGAATCCAAAGATGAATCTTTAATGCAAGTTGGGCAGTTGTCAGAAGATACCAAACAACATAACATATCTAAAAGAGAAAAGGAATTTGCACATTCTGGTGAGGAAAAATCAACAGATGCCAATATAGAAATCACTCCTGTAGAAAAAACACAGCCATTAGATAAGAAAGTCAGGGCGTCAAGGTCAACACGGAACACCAAAACAATGCCTGATGATAAGCCTGTCAACATTGTTAATCTCACTGTGGATGCAGTTAAGAATGCCCTTCATTCAGAAGATAGCAAAGCTGTAAGTTTTGAAGGGTCTTTTAAAACCAAACCCCCGCAGTTAGTAAAAGAAGAGTCAAACGTCCCAGTTTACCATAAAGAGGAAGATGTTCACAGTCCTGATGAAACGGAGGAGTCTCTCTCAGAAATTGAGCCTCCTACTGATCCCGTGGCTGCCTTGCTTGCCCGTCAAATGGAACTGGAAAGGGCAGTGGAGAATATTTCAAAACTTACTGATGAACAGCATCCAGCACCTTACAAAGAACCTCGTACTGAACCACCAACCCTAACACCACCTGTTATAGTACAACCTACAGATGATACAGAGGTAGAAAAGCCTGCTAATCCAGCAAGTGAAACTGAACTGGCAGCTGCAATTGATTCCATTACCGCTGAGGATATATCTGGTGATGCAGATGGATTCTCTGCTCCAACAACGTACACAGCCATCCTTCCCACACCAGAGACACTTGTTTTGCCTGTATCAAGTGAGGTTATTGAACCTGAGACGAACTTGTCTGTAAAGACCATTGTACAATCTGAACAAGATAGTGTTATAGTTCCAGATTCAAAATCTTATCAAACATGTAAAACAGGTACTTCATTCACAGAATCTCCATTATCAGAGGCAGCCAAAAAAGGAGGACGAGCACGGCCAAAAACTCCAAAGAAATCCAAAGGTCGGAAAGTTTCTTTGAACAGAAAATTAGATATTGTTGAGGATGCAGTGCTGGAACCTGAATCCACTACAGTCAAACTTCCAGAGTCTATCCCTGAAGAGATTCAAACTGCGAACCCTAAGGCAGCGACATCAGCAGCTGCAGCAGCTGTAGTCACTGTTGCTGCTGCATGCAAACATGAACCTACATCTACAGTGATTTTGGACACACCAAAAGAGGCAGAACAGCCTGCTGTTGACCAGCCTGAACCTCAAGAATCTGCCTTCCACTCTGGAAATAACAGCCCTTCTTATTTAAGGACTCAACAACTATCTCCTGAGCCAGTAGCACCTACCCTTTCTTCACCTACAGCTTGCCTGAATTCACCTGCATCCTCCAAGACTCCTCTCACACCCCCTGAGTGGAACACCAGGACAGAGGAGAAAGGAATTGTCCCTAAACCTCAAATTAATGTGTCTTTACCTACACCAGGAGTTGCGGGACCTCCAACAAATCCTCCAATGCCCCCTGACACAAAGGCCTCTGATATTGACCCAAGCTCCAGCACATTGCGAAAAATTCTAATGGAACCGAAGTATGTATCTGCTTCAAATAGCAATGCAGTCCCAGGTATGCAGTTCACAACCACATTAGCAGATCCACGAATGTCTAATAATGAAAATTCAGTTGAGGCTGTGCTGCCTTTAAAGACCTCTCTACCTGAAGATAGACCTAGTCCTATAACTCAACTTGTACCTTGTACAGCACCACCACAGCCACCTCCTGTGCAACAATGTGGTACTCCGCACATCTTAAAGGAGAAACTGACTATAACTTCCACCGCTACTTCAGTCATAAGTCGGATCCCTATGCCCTTTGATTTTGAGGACACTCCTCGGATCTCTTTAAGCAACCGTAGCTCTGGAATGTCCTTACCCAAGCAGAAGTATCGCACAGGCTTGAGTGAAAATAGCAAGTATCATGGACTTAACCCCTCTGAGGATGGTGGAAGTGTTGGGCGCCCTGTTGTTGAAAGCACTCATTGTAACACTGGGTCAAGTACTGGTTTGAGGGTCAATACATCAGAGGGTGTGGTAGTGTTGAGTTATTCTGGACAAAAGACAGAGGGACCACAGCGGATCATTGCTAAAATAAGTCAAATCCCACCAGCTAGTGCAGTTGATATTGAGTTTCAGCAGTCTGTAACAAAATCACAGATAAAACAAGAACCACCATCTTACCCCTCTACACCAAAAGGATCACAGACACCTACAGGTTATGGGCATGCAGGGGTAGTATTATCTGGCCAAACCTTCAGTGCTCAGCCTGTTATTTCCTCGATTAATCATGAAAGTCCTAGCTCTGAAAAATCTGATCCATCCTACCACACTGGTCAACATGGAGGTTCTGTGAAAACCTTTCAACAGTCCACAAGTCATCCTCAACTTCTGAGGTATAGTCAGTCAATTACACAGCAGCAGCATTTTAAGAAAAATGGAGTTACTGAATCAATGTCAATGAAAGCTGATATAAAACCATCACAGACCTTCAATGTTAAACCAGTTTTTAAGCCCACGCCATCCATCTTTGGTAGGCAATCACATTTTAAGTTCAAGTGCTCCACATGAAAGAGTGGTCTCACAACCCAAGCAAGATTCACATTCTCCAAGGTCATCAGGCCATTCCACATCACCCTTTCCGAAAGTTTGTCCTCCTAGCAGCTCCGTTGTTTTGGGACCAGCTGTCCCTATATCTCAGTATGTGTCAAATATACACCATGCTGAGCAGTCAGTCATAATGCCCCCTCATAGTGTCACCCAGTCTATGCCCATAAGTCATTTGTCCCAAGGAGATGTCAGAGCCTGTACACCATCATTATCTGGAATCGGTTATGGAATCCGTTCAGAAAACCTCTTATCGCCACGATCTGCTCCTCCGAAACGTTCCACGACTCCTCAACCTGCAGTGATCAGAGATGTCGTACTGAAGTCACATGCAGGTTCATCTGGTGGTGGCCAGGTTGAGACAAGCAATGATGATATCCAGAATCTCCCACAAGGACTTCGCAGAGCTTCTGCACCACAGTTACAATCGGAAAGCATAGTAATGCAGCCGGAATTCAAAGGTCTGCATCACAGGGCATTGCGTCTAGATCAGTATGCCAGAGATGTGCGTTTACTTGTGCACCAGCATTTGACTGACCATCCAGGTGTTGTAGAAAATCGCCAAACTCGAACACCAGAGGCAATGCAGTCATCTTCACACATATCATCTGCTTCTTCTAAAGCTTCCCCAGTGGTAAAGAATGCTCCTCAAATTGTGAGGGATGCACCAAAAGCCATAGATCTGAAGATGACACCCTCCCCTCACTCAGACAGCAGGATAATGGGGCACAACCCTGGCTCTGTGATGGTATCTTCTCAAGGAGTTCAATTGATACATCCTGGAAATCCAAACTCGATGCCTGAATACTACAGAGAAATGCGTGGCTTCCATTCTCAGTATTCAAGTCATTCAGTAATTGGAATTAATTTGGCTAATCGTGGAATTGCTTTGTCTCAGGTGAGACTTTTGTTTTGTGCTCTACAATCATAATTTATGCAATAAAGTTATTAGCTTTGTTAGCCATGAAATTATATAAATCTTGTCTTGATGTGTCCTTTTCACTAGGTCTCACAAGTTGATCAATGTCAGAGACAGAAGGTTCCTTCTGTCGTCTCTGAGTCGGTGGGAAGTTTTGGTGAATCAAATCTTGACAGTTCTCACATTCGACATCCAAGCTCCATGGATTTGTCTCACATATCACGAGTTCAGGGTGAGACTGGCTCTCCCTCTTACACTTCTCCAGTGAATATAACACCCAAACTGGAGTTGCCCATCACTGTGCAGAAGGGACCTCAAGGACCTATTTCTAACCAGATGCCACGTCCATCCTCAGCCTCTTCTCAGATGCGATCAGACTTTAAACTTGACCACACTGGACTTCGGTCCGTTGATATGGTGCAGTTGTTAACGGTTTGTAGTCTTGTCTTATTTTATTTCTAATTCTAGTTCATTTTTAATTCTGTCAGAAGTATAATTGAAGTAATTCATTTTATGCCATTTTGGTTGTAACTGTTTTTGTCTTTGAGCAGAAATACCCAATTATTTGGCAAGGTCACCTGGCACTTAAGAATGACACTGCAGCAGTACAGCTACACTTTGTGTCTGGGAACAACGTTCTGGCTCACCGTTCACTGCCACCGCCAGAAGGAGGTGCCTTTCTTCGCATTGCCCAGAGAATGCGCTTGGAGGTCTCACAACTTGAGGGAGTTGCAAGACGTATGACTGTAAGTATCCTGTCTTATTTTATATGTGTTCTCAAACCATATTAAGGATTTGTCTTAAATCGTATTAATCTCTATCTATTAAATCTAAGCTAAACTAAATCTATTGAAATGTTAGGATAAAATTATGAATTTAAACGAAAAAGTTTTTTTTTTCTAGGCTGAAAATGAATACTGCCTTCTGTTGGCATTGCCTTGTGGATTGGACCAAGAGGATGTCCACAACCAGACCCATGCTCTTAAAACTGGTTTTATCACTTACCTGCAAGCAAAACAAGCTGCTGGAATTATCAATGTCCCGAACCCAGGCTCAAATCAGGTTAGTCCTCGCAAGAATAAAAATGAAAATCGTGAGCAGTACAGATTGAATGCGAGTTTTTCCTGAAAGAAAATTGCTAGGCAAGATGCTCATGTCTAACCACGCATGAAAGATTAGATGCTTCCATATGTGAAAATAAATAATTTAGCCAGACTTAAAATGAGACATTCCACTAACAAATAATTTTCTTCTGTCTTCCTTGTAGCCAGCCTATGTTGTCCAGATTTTCCCTCCTTGTGAGTTTTCTGAGAGCCACTTGTCTCATCTTGCTCCGGACCTTCTCAATAGCATCTCCAGTATCTCTCCCCATCTTATGATTGTCATAGCTTCTGTATAAGAGGGAGATCCCAGCTTCTCTACACCAACATGCCAACACCAGCCTTTGAGACTTGCCAGTTTTGTTTTGTTTTTTTAATCTCTGGAAAGCACCTCAATGTCCTTTTTGGCCATGTACTCACTCTCTTTTTGTTCTTTCACCAGCGTTTTAATCCATTGACTCATTGCCACTTTCATTTAACTGTGTATCTCCTAAATACACAGGGATAAATGGAGCTATCCACAACGATCAATTCTCTGATCATTTTTTCCCTTTTTTTCATTTGGAGATTTGTATCTATGGTTTTTAAAACACTGAAGGTCTTTGGGATTATTAGGACATGGGAGTTAAGAAATTTTTTATTGATTGATTTTTTTTTTTCTGAAGAATAATCAGACCAATCATTGCACTATGTTATGAAAATCAAAAAATGAAAAACAAATTTGTACAAATTTGGTTATTGAAATTGTAATTTTACTTTATTACTTGGACACGCTTCATTCACCAGCCATTTTTGTGGTAGAGACTAAAAATGTTATCTGGTCAAAGTAGTTCAATTGAATTTCTTTGACACATTTTTAAAAAAAATAAAAAAATAAATAAAAAATAATGTAATATAAAACAGTTACTGTTCAGTCATAAGTAAACGAGTTACTTCCATGTTATTTGTAGAAATGGCTCTCAATATAACCCTTGGTCTCTCCCAAAGGGACAAAATGTGGGAGCGTTGTAAGTTGTACAGTTTACACATGATGCCTCAATTGGGGATTGTATGTATAATTTTTTCGCTTTCTTATACTTGCAAAGTGAATCAGGCGAAGGCCTGGTTGTAAATATGATGTATATTTAAAGACTTTCAAAGCAGTAATTAGACACTGCATATGACAAGCATAACAAGATTGACAACCTATTGCCATCAACCGTGAAAGTGAATTGTCGGTTACCACTTGAGTATCATTTCAGATTTTTGTTTTGTTGACGTTTTTGAAATCAATCCTGTGCCATAATTTTTAATGGAGAAGCTAAATGAATTGAGATTTATCTTGTTTTATTTTGATACTTGACTTTGTATTTGTCACTTGATCTTTAAGGCCTGCTTTTACATTGCCTTGTTTTATGCTTTTTTCCCCCCTACCTCTATTTTTATCTTTTTTATTGTCATGTTAGTAACTATTAGGGGATCATAATGACGATATTGTCCTTAGGAGTCCTAAAGAGTTCAATTCTGTTTTCCACTGTTTCTTTCTTGTTTTTTTTTTAACATACCTCTGAATGTCCAACAAGAACAGTGCAATGCAAGTGGTAAATATACTTTGTAAAGAGAGTGAGAGAGGAAAAATTATAAATATGTACAAATCTGTCAGGAGACATGATAGAGACTGGCTTTTTGGTCTCCTTTCTTCATTGGTGTCTCCTTGAGCCAAGCTGTAAATAATCATTTTCATTTTGCGTTGCTGTTTTCTTTGTCTTTGTTTTTGTTTGTTTGTTTGTTTTTTGTTTAATGTCAGGGTCATTTTTGTTTTGTGAGACAAAACAAAAGTATGTTAAGAAAACCGATGCAGAAAGTAAACCATGAGTCTTAGTTTTGCAGTTTCATTGGGTTACTACAAATTCGCTCATGGTCATTTTGAAGGCACTTACATTTTTGATATACAACTTTAAAATATCAAAATACCAAAAAGAAAGAGTAAACAAAAACAGTTGATCTTAAAATTTTGTCTGATTTGTTTTATTTCATCATTTTGAGTGTATTTTGCGGTTCCTCTATGAGGACATTTAAAGATGTAAAATAAGTTTTGTTTGTTAACACCTGCAGATCATTAAATGGTCATTCACACTCTGTCTTGTTGGTGTTTGTTTCTCTGGTTTCCATTCACGATCAATTTTACACTGTTGTATGTGGCTATCATATACAGTTTAGCGCAGATTGGTCAATGCATACTATGCATTGGTGTGAGTCAACTTTTCATAATTTTAAAAGGCAGCCTTTGACATTAGAAATGAAGCAATTCAAGCATAACATTTAGAGATCAGTGTCCCTTATAGCCACTTGATGGCAGTGTTGTGATACCAATAACGTTCTGGATTTTCATCTAATGGTTTATTAGGGGTTTTGGCTACAGAGAACAAGTCTTTTGTGTGGTCATAGAGTGAACCTCAAAAAGTCAATGACAGAATCAAAGAATCAACGAGAGTGTTATTTTTCAGGCACAGCACATCTGATGATGCTAAACCTTTCATTTTCTAATTTAAGGCTCTTCAATCTTAAGAAGGACAAATGGCCTGCAACTGCCATTGTAATAGAGACATAGGAATAGATATACTATATGAAGTTATAAGCACCCAAAAATAAATATTCTGTCATTTACTCTCTCTCCTCTCATTCCAACCATGCATTACTTTTTTTCCCCTCCTTTTTATAAAAGAAAATGTTTGGAAAATTACCCTTTTTTATAGACAATAGAAGTAGGAACCATATCACTTTGGTTACATTCTTCAAAATATCTTTTGTGCTCTGCATAGAAAGAAATGTAAGCAGGTTTAGAATGACATGAGGGTTAGTAAATAATTTTCATTTTGGGGTGAACTATGCCTTTAAGATCATTATGTTTGTTAATGTAATTATTCTGATATTTTGCCACTTTTTTATTTGCCTGTGTTTTAGCCAGCTATGCTTGTCTGCAAGATGGTTTATCATACAGGTTTATTATGCCTCTTCAAGGCACGTATTTGTAACCGTTTAAGAATAAACGTCTGTACATTTGTATTTAGGTATGTGATGAGGGAGAGAGAGAGCGGGAAAGAGGTTCTGACCAGCTCTTGGTTTGATTTGGCTGATTCCGTATAAATCAAATTCTCAAACCCGCATGAAGTTCCTCCACAGGGAATTTGCGGAATTCCCAGGGGCAGTGTTTTGTGGCAGGGCTGGCATGACCCTGAAGACTGGGAAATTTGTGAATGTGGTGAGTTGGAAGATACATCACAGAGAAAACAGTCCTCATTTCTCTATTGATCCAAATGTATCCCATCCTGACCATATATTCAAGAATACTGTCTTGCTCCAAAGCTGTGGCTTTTATGCCAGGTTTCATCATAAAATATAAACATATTTTGAACTTGCATTTTACTTGAATGAAAGAACACTGAGATTCTTTGAGATTTAGGTTTAGCTGCGGGTAAACTTTTTACTACCTATAAATCTGAAAGACAAAACGAAGGGCAAGTTGCACGCAGGCTGTACCAAAGCCCTCAAAGACATATCGCCCTCCTCATCTTTCTTTTCATCCCAGTAGGAAGAGGAGGTGAAGTATATAAGATTTACAATGCCATGACAGACCAAGACCAGGAATGTTAATTGACACCCACTCCTGGCAAAGCAGCGATGCATTTGCAGGAAGTATGAGGATCTGGAGGGCCCAAAATAATGAAAGGAAAGTTGAAGTAGTATCTATGTTGTTCCTCTACAGTTATAAACCAGGCCGACGGCAAAGGTAGCAGTAGGACGTTTGGTATGTTGTAAAAACCACAGTTGGAGGACACTGCAACAAGAACAGGCATGCAAATATCTAATTCACTCAAATTGCTGGGAGGGTTTTTGACTGCTTTATTGAGCCCATATGTCGGTGGCCGAGTACATGTGATATGATACTTACATACTTAGATGGTATTTTTATAAACAGATCAGGCCGCTTTTGAAAGATCTGTTTTGCATTTCTCCTTAAGCCCGTACTTATGGAAATTAGAGCACAAAATATGAGAAGTATTTGCTTATGACCACTATACAGTTATCCAGTTATAGATAAATGCTTTTATTATTTTGTACTTGGTTATGGAGCATGTATATGTGTGTACGCAGGTGCAGGAATGAAGGGCAAACGTATTTCTCTTCAAGGCACGTATTTGCACTGTCTTTCATCCTTCTAGCTCTCTGTAATTCTATGGGCATGAACCACACTGACTGGGCTCCAAAAGACCAAATTAGAAAGAGAAGGAAAATGTTAAGAATGCTGAAAACACTGGGGTTGGCTTTTCTTTTTCTGATAAGTGTCCACTTTCCACCAGTCATTTGGGCACGCTAAACATCCTTGCAATTTAAATGATCTCACAAGCTGCTGAGCTGATACATTCCTTATCACAAATAGAATCACATCTGCAGTGTATTTACTCCTTTTGTTTCCTTAAACCTAAAACTTGGAATCCCAAATGTATTAACTAAATATATCAAAGGAGATAACAGGGTGGGAGTTGATGCACAGATTGTGGAGGAATGTACCTGTCAATGTGCTCAAATGGTAGGACTCAGATGTGGAGACATTCGGAGGAATGATGTAACTGAATAACTAGCCTCAGTGAACAGGTTACTGAAACTCAGATGTTTATATGGATAATTTACCGCAAGAGTCTGAAATAAATACCAAAAATACATGCAGAGACAGGAAATATTGATATTAATCTTGTAGATAGACATAGGGTGCACAGATAAAAAGGCACGGTCCGTCACAGACAATTGATCCTTCGCAAAGAGTTTGATTGACAGGCGATCTGGCCAATCATAACCCCGAATCCGCCATTTTGTCTGACAAAGCAGTCAGGGGAGTTAGTAGATTATCGTTGGTGAACTTAAACTTGAAAAATTGTGTACTCATGTCACTTGAAACAACATTCCTTCTGATGTTCATTCATGTTTATTTGATGCTATCAATGAACTAGTATGAAGCTACAGCGATCTGTCACAACACATTAAAGAGCCACTATATGGTATTTATTCTTTAAACTTCTTAAAAAAATTACAATATTTTAAATATGAAACTGTTTCATATGTCTGTCGACACGTTGTCAGTGTCTTCATTGTTCTGTGATGTATTTTTCATTTCGTGAGAACATGATGTGTGGCGCGAGCGCATAATCAACCGTGAAGTGTATTAATTTTATTAGGTTATTTTGCCATGAAACATCACGTCAATAAAACTCTTTGCGAAGGGTCAATTAACTTTACAGTGATTATGACACAAATACGCAAAGTTCGCTGATAAGAAATAGCGCGGAGGAAGTGGACAAGGAACAGGTGAGAGTTTTATTTATAAATATTAGCTTAATATATGATCTACCTAGACCATAAAAACTGCAGATTAATATATTAATTTTCTATTAATTATAAATTAAATTAATATTGTAGTATATTGTTACAGATCTTGTTTTGAGGTCATTTCTTCTGTGTGGATTATCTTACTTAAACTAATTGTAACACTATTTTTCATGTGTATAGCCTATGTGTTTGTTTATTTTAATTAACTAGTCTTGTAATAGTAGCTTTACAATGTAACATTACAGTCAGCCAATAGATCTGATCCCTGTCAAGGTTAATTCAACAACTGTATATTTGTAGATAATTTCAGCATTTTTCAAGCCTATGTGTGGATGCCAGTGAGAGTTTCTTTGTGTTTTGGTGGGGATTCATAAAGTTATGGGTGTAATATTTCCATAGCCAGACTTTTACCTGTACCTGTGATCCACAAATCAAAGGTGCATAAATACAAACACACACATAAATAGGCTGATAGGCACGTAGGCCTATCATTCAGGAAAAAAATGGCTCCTTTCATAGCCATTTTTGTTAGCTATAACAGTCTTGACTTCCGAAAGGCTATCACATTTCATTTAAAATCATCTTTACAGACATGAAAAGACACTTTTGGGCGATTAAACTACTCTGTACAGTTTTCCTCTTTTAATGTCACCCTTCTTTGATAACATGGCCAAGCAGACATTTGATAACATAAATATAGGCTGCATTTAGATAATCACTTCACTTCGATGACATACTGGATTTATCTGATATGAACCTCTTGTATGATGGCAGATTCAAACCAGACCTTGATTTTTTTTTTTTTTTTTTTTTTTGGGGTCCAACTGAAGCACCGTGTCAAGCTTCAACAGTTTACTGTGAATAGTTGAATCAAAACAAAGTAACAAAAAGGTTTGAATATGAGAGCCTTCTGACCTTTCAGTTAAGGCAGATTGAAATTAAGCTGTTTGAATGGGCAATGTTCCATTTTTATCTCTGAATTAGTCATAGGAAAAAGGAGACCTCACTGCGGATCACGCGAAAATGCTGTAACAGATGACGTATGACCAGAAGTCACTGTTGTGTCTCGCTTGCTGGCTGAATAGTCTGAAGAAAACATTAGGATTTGATGCTGCTCTTCTTTTCATACCGAACACAATGGCCAGGATGTGTTCAGTGCTGGATCGGGTGGCACTGGGGTCAGCTTGCTCTTTGCGTAGAAAAAGACTGGAAAAGGTCAATGCTGCTGCGATTGGATTCACCTGGTGACTTAAACCATGTGAATTGGTTACCTCCCCCGTGACATCATCTCCTCTGCTCTGAGGCTGAAATATAATATACGCAAGTTAAGATGGGCCTTGTGCATTATTATATCTCACAGCAAAAAAGGTCAGTTTGAGCAGAACTGGGATCAGATCAAGGTGTAGTTCAGACTGGAATCTGGATGTACTTTCTGAGTACTATACTTTGGTATTTTTTAAGTTAAGCTCGGTTTGTGGCATAATTTTGATTACATGAAATAAGCTTGACTCATCCTATATTTTCTTTGAATAAAAAAGCAGAAATCAAGGACTTGCAATGGAAGTGAATTGGGTCAGTTTTGGAGGATTTAAAAGCAGAAATGTGATTGTGAAGTGTGTCATTTTACAAAGCAATTCTGTGTAAACTTGTGTTTGAACTGTGTAGTTGTCTTCTTTCTTACAGACATTAACACTCTGACATCATGTTAACTTGCCTGTTGTTTATGTCTTGTGGCTATACTGTTGAAACTGAATATTTCATCATTTATGGATTGGCCCTGTTCACTTCCATTAGAAGTGCTTTTCTGATTGACGAAAAGGAGGGACGGGTCAGAATTCATTTTCGTGGTGACCTACCACAAGTGTAATCAATTGAGCTTAGCTTGTACTGAACCTATAATATTCTTTTAAGCACAAGCACACAATGCTCTGTGTGTGGAGTTTGTGTTTTGTTTGGAACGTGCATGGATTTGACAAACCCAGAATTCCCACAATGCCCACGTTTTGGGTGAGGCAACATTTGGGCATATCTATTGCCCTGTGAAATTAATCCATTAAAGTCAATGGATTCCCAAGTTTGAAAAAGGAAAATCCACAAGGCAGACAGTAAGCTTTTTCTGACTTGTTGAAATTGTTGAAACAACATAAGATGAATGTAGTCCCAGCAAGGATGTATTATTCAGAGCGCTTGACAGTAAGACTAGTGTAGGCGTATTTACCTAAATGTCTATTTAGCTTAAAGGGAGTAAATTTCATTACAAACACTGTCTGGCATTTAGTTTGTCTTTTTTGTCAACTTTTATGTTTTTCTGTATTTACAAAATCAGGCCTTTGTTGACTTTTTAAATTGTTAACAGGTTTTTTGAAAGGATACAACAAATAGACCCATTCTGTAATTTAAATGTGTTCATTTCCCAACTGGGTTTAGAACAAAATAAAACGTAATGCTTAATTAAAAAAGAAGTATGTACGTATGAGATTATATTTATTGTGTGTGTGTGAGTGTATGTGTGTGTATTGCTGTAGGCAGAAATGTTTACAGAACTTCATGGATTAAAATTAGTAACGCTTTATTGGTACATTTTAGATAGAAAATAAATAGAACCTTTCTTCAAACAGACACTTGCTGTTCAGATCTTAAAAGAATCATGCATGCAGGAGGACAATGCAACATTTTGTATTGCATAAGTTGTTCCAGTCTCTCACACACACCCTACCAACACACCTGATTTATTTGTGGTTAAGGTGGAACGTTTGGTACATGTAAGAGCAAGCAGAAGGAGCTGAGAGAGAGAGAGAGAAATAGAGCATAAAAAAGAGGAAGAGATGCAGTATAGGAGTGCTACAGGATCGCCACCAATTTAACCGTCACATGTACCGCACCGTTGCCTAAAGCACTCGTAAGAGACGCCGACACCTTCTGTAATATGACATCCTCTGTTCAGCTCCACACATTTTCAAGTGTGCATTAGGGTTGCACTGACATTACAATATTGACTTTTTCTGCAAAGTGAAGAAATACAGGAATGTTCAGCAGATGACTTGATATTTGCAAAGAATTAATCACTCTAGAATGAGTGGGGTGTTTGGAAAATAATAATGGTTTGCACCATCCTGTTCTTCACAAGAAGTAACATAAATCACCTTGAAGTGAGCAACCATGTGAACAGAAAAAAATCTCTTGAGTTTGCATAGGGCAGATTCACACTTTTTGACCAATTCAGTATAAAATAATGATAATAATAATAATTGAGATTTTTATTGGGATTTATTAATAGCATATCAAACAAAAAAGTGGTATTGTAACTGTTGTACTGTGACATAAGAAATCGAGTATTTAATAAAAAATATTGAACACAGTGAAAATTTTCTAACCAATTCAGTAGTATAGAATATAATGGAATAACGATTCAAAAAGTATTGAAGTGCTTTTTAGTAGTTTTCAATGATTGTAGTAAAGTGTTTATTGTTCCCCTGTTTGTTTGTGTGAGTGTGTTTGTGTGTGTGTGTGTGTGTACTTGTTGGGAGGGGTTGGTAAAGAGAAAGGCATACTTAAACGGTCACCATGTGCCAATGTGTTTAAATTGAGGAGGGCTGCTGTCATCTGGTGAATCATTCTGAGGGTGGTGTTTAAGTCGGGCCAGCAAGGACAGACATGTTCTCGTACCACACTTAAAGCCCCCATGAGAAGATGATGGCTCACAGATTCACAGCACTGTGTAAGATGTGACATCTGTCAGCAAATGAGGAAATGATTTGCAGCCTTCAATTCCAAACCACTACTTACCTGTCAAAACAGAGGAGTTGTTTTGCCCAGCTGTCAACACGACTTTTTGGGTCAGTGAATTGATTTAGATTGACAAATTTTAGGGTCAGTTAATTTATTTATATTTTGTCCTACTGATTAATTTCAAAAATACATTGAAAATACAATACATACATACAACGTGTACACTGGTACTATGATGAGTATGTTTAAATTTCTTAATTAAAATAATTGTCATGTGGTGCACCCTCCCCCCCCAAATAAAATCTAATTTTTGAATTAACAATTGATATTTATTGATCAATGACATGATATTTATATCTAAAAAATGCTTTTTACTTTTTGAAAATACATTTAAATACAAATAATATATCAAATAATCAGTTTTTATACTCATGTACTTATGATTAAGTATAATGCATGAACATGAAAATAAAATTTTCTTGACAGTGGTATAAAACATTTTCAAAGCCGTATGAAACCTACCCAAATACAAACTAAGAACCTGGCATTTTATGTCATGTCAAGTTCTTAGAAATGTACCCTTTTGGTTAATGTTGGTTTCATATGGCTTCGAAAACACCATTTTAAATGTCATGTTTAGCAGATATTTGCTTCCCTTTATCATCAACACTGGCCCTTTAAAATCTGTCTCAGAAAGTAATGACATAGAATTTTGTAATTTTCACATTTGGATTGGTTTTGTGAAGTATGTCAAATTATTACTGAAGTGCAGTTTTTGTTTCAGACTCTTGCTGGACACACTACACTGTTCTGTGCTACACCCAAGTGTTCCCACATTGGTTTCGATGTTATCTTCCTATCGGTAATGAGGCTTCCATGACCTACATAACCGTACAATACATCATACTTGGGCTGCTACTTTGAAAACTTAAGGTCCCTCGTTCTTATCAAATGGATAACACACTTCCATCTCTTGTAATCCTTTTTATCTCATTTTTGACTAATCTCCACTTTGATCCTCCTCTTTCCTCCTTTTCCTTATGTGATACCACTACATTATGAGTTACCCCCTCCGTCAGTAATTTACACAGCTGCCTTCCACTTTCTCTTGGCTCTGGCCCCTTTGTAGGGTGAGGGAGAAAGGAAGGGCCAGTCAGCTGGTGTGTGTGTGTGTGTGTGTGTGTGGGGGGGGGGGCATGCCTGACGTTCCTAATGCCTACCTCAATAAACCAACGTTAACCTCCTGGGGCTCAGACTGCTGGAACAGGTGCCTTATTGCTGTCTGCTCACTCAATACAGCGCAGTGAAGCCGTAACTACTTTGCCGAACACAAGTGCACACAAACAGTCCCGCACAGAATTCAATCCCGCAGTTAGGACACAAAATACCCTGCATATTATTTGCTGCTCTATCTCTTCCTGCTGCCAGTCTCATCTGATATGACGCATGACTGAACACAGTCAATGTTGGGTGGGTCATGAGCACTGAATCAACAGGTGGCCATTCAACAAGACTGTCATTAATACAGTAAGCAAGTCCTGATGTGATTTATGCCAACTTTTTTAGAGAGAAGTAAACAATATTTGTCGTCATTCGCTTTCTCAATCTCTCCATCTCTTAAGTTTGAAACCGTTTCCATCGTGTAGATAACTTTGTTGGTGGATGAATTCCCCAGTGACAAGGTCATTCACCTCCAATGAACATCTAGAACATCCCTTTTGCTGGTCTTGTGTTAACTGAGCCTTGAGCATATCTAATTGAACAGGAGGTATATTGTTGTGTTCCAAGTCAGAGCATTGGAATGTTGTTATAAAGGCCCTTGGTGCCCAGAGAGCATTTATTCATTCAAGTGAATATGTGCGCTGCTTTATGTTTTCCGATCACATGATTGCCCAGCTATCAGTGGCTGCTCATTTGCCTGCCGGTCTCGACTCTTTGGTCTGTTTGTGTTGGGGTGTGTCGCTGAAATGATAAATGAGATTTATGGTATACCAAGCACAAGAATTAAAATTGCAGTAATCTGCAGGAATGTTGCATCATATTATCAGTTAGACTATTTGCTCTAACTGTACTGTATTGTGAAATGTATAAACGCATGGTTCCGAGTCTCAATTCTGGATTCTGTAAAAGACATATTCAAAGTTGATGATGACTATATATGTCAATGCACTTTATATATTTTAAAAACATATCATCCAAAAACAAAATTCTGTCATCATTTACTCACCCATACTTGTATTCTTCTTCTCTGGAATACAAAAAAAGATACCATTTTGGTAACCATTGATTTGACAATTTTCCTTTTTGGGGAAACACTTTAATTAGCCAGGTTGCTACTTTGATGGCAACTGCAAACAGCCTGCTGGATATTTATGCTTTTGACACACACACAAAAAAAAAAAAAAAAAATCACTTCAATTACAACAATATATAACAATAAAAATATAATAACAGTTATTAGTTATGAAAAGTTGTTTTTGCAAGTCATCTTGATTTGAGAGTGTGACTGAGTGTTAGTAAAACACTGCATAATTATGCAAACAATACATTAAATAAGGTATTTTATCATTTGAACATTGTTCTCTTTCATATAGTGCTGTCGCCACCATTTTATAAAATTAATAAGCCACTTGAGTCTGTGCGTTCCCTCTTGGTTATCTGAGTTTATTAAATCACTGTAATGCACAGCTTCTCATGGCTTATTGCTTCAATTTAACCTGCTTTGCTCAATGTGCTATTTATAATGATTTAATTTTCATGGTTAAACAGTTGTCTTCAGCCGCCTTCATCCTAATCAACCGAACGGACTGCATCTCAGAGATGCTGAAGCATTGGAAAATCGGTCAGTGGAGTGGAATTTCTCTTTATGTCTCTTTCTACCGACCACACAGTCTTTCAGTAATTTTAGGGTTAGGGCCGCAGTGGCATCTCCTCTATTCCCATCATTATCTCCATCTGTGACCACAAACGGTATAGAGTCTACGTTGCAGCTCAACCAAGAAACTGAAACTACATTAGTGTAGGCCGTATGTGCACTATAGATACTGGTGAGGACTCTCACGCCAATTGAACCAAACAAATGTAGACTAACTGTTGATCTCTCTCAACCCAGTCCTGTCTGTCGTTAAGGGCAAAAGTGACCACACCTAACGTTTAGTGCTCTTAGTTGTCCTCATTCAAATCCTCTGTTTTATGATTACGTATGTTATCGCTAAAGTCGAATCATAAACTTTCTGTGGTGATGGTTCCCAAGCGAAACCCCTGTTTAGCCCCTTCATGTGGCTCAGCTGTGTGTGGTCTTTGCTCTGAGCATCTTTCAGAATTGTGTCCCGCATAGTCTGTGATCTTGCAGTAAAATGAACTCTGACCATGATCGAAGTAAATATTCTACCAAGCTCTGTGTCGCAATAACAAATCATCTTCTTGAACTTTTGACCTGGTTTGCGAATTTACCAGTTAATGACTCTTATCTTGTGATTACACACAATGTGTCAATACCGATTCAGTCGTTACCATAACAAACTGAAAGCCATATAAAACTCAGACTCTATTCATTGTCAGTTTTAATGCTAAAAGGAATGTTCATTGAGAATTTCCCTTCATTAAGATTTAAAAGTGATTTTTACATGCTATTATTGTTTATATTAATATTTCGAATTAGTTTAAATTTTTTAAGTATTTTTAATTTCAGTTTTAGTTATTTTAGTACTTCAAGTTAAACTATTAAACTATTTTATATATATATATATATATATATATATTTTTTTTTTTTTTCAGTTAACATTTATTTTATTTCAAGTGAAATGGTTACTGTTTTAGTTTTAAGTAATGATAATAATGCTGGTTCCGGTTATATCGTTTATACAACAAGATACCAGATTTAGAGGGATAGTTCACCCAAAAATAAAGATTCATTTGTCATTTACATACATTCTTCATGTTTTTTGTTCACAAAATGAACTTCTTTTGTTTTTTCCAGAAGAAAAACTGCCCTACAGGTTTGGTGGAAGGACATGAGAGGGAGTAAAGGATGTCAGAATTTTCATTAATGGGTGAGCTATCACTTTAAGAGCAGGAAGTCGCAGTGTTACCACAGAGGTGATTCACTGAGATATACATTAGCTCACACATGCGTCTTTGAGCAACACTTGCTGCTGTATGTTGATGGGCCAGTAACAATGGACCTGCTGTTTGCTTGTCTGCTGTTGAGTGGACTACCACCTGTCCTTCAACAGCACTCCCTTCACAACTTCCCCCACAGTTTCAAACAACCTTTTCTCCATCCATTCGTGACTTTTAAGTTTCAAGATTTACGACGTTATTGCCACTGTAGTAACTAGTGTACTAGTGTACATTTTATCATTTGAAATTGCTCTTATGTAAGTAATAAACTGTATCACAAGGAATACAAAATAAGATTACTGATCTCTCATAGTGCCCATAAAGGCCTTAAAGGGATAGTTCACCCAAAAATGAAAATTCTATCATTTACTCTCCCTCAAGTTGTTCCAAACCTTCCAATTTCTTTGTTCTGCTGTACACAAAGGAAGATAGTTGGAAGAATGTTTGTAACCAAGCAGATCTCACTCCCCATTGACTACCATAGTAGGAAAAAAAGATACTATGAAAGTAAATTGGATCAGCTGAATCATTCTTCCAAATTCTTCCAAATATCTTGCTTTGCTTTCAGCAGAACACAGAAATTTATACAGGTTTGGAACAACTCGAGGGCAAGTAAATGATGTCAGAATTTTCATTTTTGGGTGAACTATCCCTTTAAGATGTTATTAAAAGAATTGATTTCAAAGTGATGACACAATGTTTGAGCAAAAGCAACTTTTTTTTTAATGTAACGTTTCCATTCTCAAATCAAGTTCATATGATTGTGTGAAAAAAAGGGTGTGAGGTGAGAATAGCGGTGTGGGTGAAGTTAAGGAGAAGGCATTGTCAACCAAAAACATGTCTGAAATGTTGGGAGCAGCCCCTGGTGTGAAAGACTTTGTGGGTATGGTGTCATCAGAGGTGTGGAAAATGAATATTTTGACGAGTCGTGCAATGACAGCAGCAATGAACTCCAAAATTAGGGGTTGCTCATAATTCTGAGCATTTTTGTAATGCATATCTTAGAAAAATACTTTGAAATGCTGTTTAAGAGTTCTGAAAATATAAGTTATGCCATCTGTTGTTGTTTTTTTATCTAAACGAACTGAAAGTCGTAAAATGCTCTCTGTCAAGTAAATCCTTTCACTAGTGCACTTTTTGTCGGTGACTCCACTGTGTGGCTGTCAGTGGAGCAGCTAAGTAGGGGTCTCAAACACAGGGAGCTTGACTCCAAAATTCCTAAGAGTTGCCATGGGACACTTTTGTTATGATTTAAGTCCTGTACTCAAGCTCTTACCAGTTCTGCTTACAGTTGATACATTTTTAACCAGACGCCATCTTTTTTTGTAGCAATAAACATTAATATAATAATAAATGTTACTCAAATAAAATTATTAGCCTATACAATCATTTGAATTTCAGTTCAACAGTTAATGTAAACACTTATGACATTTGTCATACATTTTTAATTGTTAGTTACAGCTGAGAAGATCAAGATCTTTGAGATGCCCCAGGACAAAATCCACATTTAAGGAGTAAAAGTTGTCTTTAAAAGTTAAAAATTGTGTCCACTATAAAGTTTACAGGTAAGCTACACGTTGAAAGAAAGGTTAGGGGCGGGGTCCCAGGACGGAGCTCATACATGTCAATGCTCATGACCACCCCTCCTTGCTATAAAGACGTCGATCACATTCCAGCGGGCGGGGTTCACGACTCTCCGTGTTTCTCAATGAGTCTGTCGAGAGCGCGACTGGAGCAGCGACTGGACTGAGCGCGAGCGGCCAACATCACTGTCCTCTCCGAAGACAAAATGGATTACAGACGGATTAAGCGCATTTTATTTGTCACTGTATTTATGAACTTTGTATTTATTTCTCTTCAGAAAAAGGAAGGTAGGTAAAATGTGCTCTCTGAGACTTTCCAAAACTTCCCTGTCAGGTTCACACACATGGCTTAAACTATTTAAAGGTTTCAGCCTGTGCCGTGAATACTGGCAAAAAACTGCGACGACGTGATGTTAAATCAACCTGTGCGAGAAAAAAAATAATCCTTTAAATGTTGGCTTGGTCGATGCGAATTTGTGCATTCCACCTTCCTGTGATTTTAAATACTTTTTAATGTTGAAAACGTTAGACGTACAAGTGGCATTTAATGTGTCACGTGAACGCAAGTAAAACAGTTTTGAGGTAAATCTGAGCGAAGTGCGACGAGGAACAACACGGAACATTTTTATTATAAATTGTCATTATGAAATATTAATATTGTCATTATGAACTGAAATGTGTAGGAGCTAAACATTATTTCCTCGTTTGCTTCTGGCAGGAACCTGGTGTGCTTATATGAATTCACTTTATTGTTGCTTTATGCATTACTGCTGCTGTCTATCTGAAGAAATAATTCATATTTTTCCTTAATATCACAGAGGTGCTGTTGGATATGGTGGCGTCGGGAGCGGAGTTGGGCTGGCTGGCATCGCCTCTTGAGCGCGGGGTGAGTTTGTTCCTCGTGTACAGTACGAGCCTTCAGTTATGTTGGCGTTTCTTTTCGTGTGTTTAATTTTTAAATGAAAAGGTTTTTATTGTTTATCATCGTTAATGCTTAAGGATAATTCAGACTTTGCCCTCAAAAACATTCCTGAAGGATTAATACTTGCCTGCCTGCTGAACACTTGTAGTCTCGTGCCATTTTAAAGCCCCGTGTTAGGACTGTAAAACTGAGGGTGTAATTAACTTTTAAAAGTTGGCGCATATGGTGCTTTTTGTGACGTGAACTGCAGCTATAATGTTAACTAGAATTTGGAAGTGTAATTGGTTTTAAAATCAAAAGGATGTGTTTTAGAGCTGGTTTCTAGCTGGTTCTGTGGTTGGTAGACCAATTTGGACTAGCAACAAACGCTACTGGTCATAGATAGTCGAGCTGAGTATTGAATTATAGTTGGTTGACAAGCTTAGACCAGCTTGTTCCAAAACGGCTACTGGGTTTTCCAGTAGGGAATGATCCGAGATGGCAAGTACTGACTTGTTAAGTCTTCTTCCCATCAATAGCCAATTTAAAAACTGACAAAAAAAAAAAAAAAATATGCATACAAAGTAGTTAAATGCATAGCATTGTTTCCTTCAGACTTTCGTGGAAAAAGCTGAGAAATGAAGAATGCGAACAAGGTGTCAGCATGTTCAATTTTATAGAAAGTTAATTGCAGTCTTAATGAGCTGCTGTTTTTTCAAGAGTTTAATGCCTTTCAATGGTATGAAATGCTTTAAACCACAAAGTTCCTTTTATTTGGAAGCATTCGTTGCAGAGACAGTTTTACTGCCATGCCACACACTACGAAAACAATGCACCTCTCCTGTAATTAATACCACGGTGACACATGAAATAAGAGCTAAAACACACATGTACGCTGGATGTGAACAGATACGTTACAGCATGTTACATCAGTAATGCAGTAGAAAGACTGCCATATTGTTCTTTGCCAGAAGTTGGTGGGTAATTGACCAGCGTCCTCACTACTACTTAAAATTCCATGGTCAGGACATTTTGTGTTATTTTTGTCCTCAGCCTTCGCTGGCATCTTTTCTTTGAAATTTTTTCCACAATCTTGGTTTTGACTTTATTGCTAACATCCATTTTTTTAATTTCATGTTGCAGTGGGAGATTGGCCAGCGGGCTGTGAACGGCTCTCTGTTGTATAACTATTATGTATGTAATGTGGAGGAACGAGAACAAGACAACTGGCTTCGTACAACGTTCATACAGCGCAACCCGGCTACTTCCAGGGTCTTCGTGGAGCTGCGATTCGTAGTCCGTGACTGCAACTCTTTCAATGCAGACTCGCTTATCTGCAAGGAGACTTTTAACTTGTATGCCTCTGAGGCTGATGCAGACATCGGCACTGCTTTCCGCAAAGGCCAGTTCCGCAAAGTGACCACCATTGCTCCAGATGAAATATCCAGCCTCGGGGAGATGAAGATGAACGTCGAGACGAAAGTAGTGGATAATCTTTCCCACAAGGGCTTCTACCTGGCTTTCCAGGACATTGGGGCCTGTGTAGCCCTTTACTCTGTCAGGGTTTACTATAAAACATGTCCAGCAACAGTGAAGAGCTTGGCAGCATTCCCTGAGACAGTGGCAGGGGGAGAGAATCAAGCCCTTCGGGAGGTGGCTGGAAGTTGTGTCTCAAATGCTGTAAGCCAGGACCAACCTCGCATTTATTGTACCATGGATGGGGAATGGGTGGTACCTGTGGGCCAATGCCAGTGCAGACCCGGGTTCGAAGCCATGAACGATGCATGCCAAGGTAAGACATAAGTTTCTTTGTTTGGTTTCTACAGATAGACGCCAGCACCAGCTGTTGTCAGTTAAGATTTCTGGTTTGGGTTGGGAATTTGAATATTGACTTGACTTCCACATGGATAGTGATTAACATTTCATTCATAGAACATCATTATATGAATTACTCTATTATTTTGTATAAATGTTTCAATGTTTTGTATTATTGTGGCTTTTATCTATCCTATTCCTTAAATACATGGCACTGATTTATACATATATATATATATATATATACACATATACATATACACAAGAAGCCAGTTTTTTCACATTTTTAGTTGCTCACCAGCATTTTTACCGTGCAAGCTTGCAATACTTTTTTTTGGAAAAAACACTTTTTCACGTTTTAAGTTACCCACCAGCTATTTTGTTCATGCTGTTACTCTTAAACGTTCAAGTGCTTTGAAACCTGTTTGCCCTTTGTTACTGTGTGTTTGACTCCCAAAACCCCCAGCATTCCTTTAAACTCAAGTTCAATCGTCAACGACTATTGCAAACCTATTGTGCTTCAGGCAGAAACTTTCAATGACAGATTTAAATCTTTGTGGATGTGACAATTTCTCTTTATTAGGCATGCCACCTTTTTCTCTCTCTCTCTCTGTCTCTCTTTCTCCTCTTGTGTTTCTGTCCCTGCCACACCAGAGTGAGATCAGCCATGTGACAGTTCTGAAGTTCTTTGTGACTACAGAAATGAGAGGCACTGGCATGTTGGAGCTTGTTTGGAATAATTCAGTTTTAAACGTCCTCTAACCTCAACACTTTAACATATTTCCACCATTCAGCCACATGCAGTGACAGGTAAAATGTAGGAAAATGAAACACGAATTATAGCAAACTCTGAAATAGGCAATCTGGGTTACGATTTCTTAATTGTAGCGGTTACAGATTACCATTGCCAAGATCATTCACATGCATTTTTTTGGTTCGCCCACATTCCTTGTTTTATAGACTAGGAATTGTGGGAACAGGTGTGTGTGTGTACATGGTTTAGAATGGGAAAAGATAAAGTGTCAGACTTTGGAGAGGGAGGAGATTGTAGTGGAAAGGTGGAGAATGGAATGTAAAGGTAGCAGAACAATGTAGTGCTGTGTTCAGAGATACCCCCCTCCACAGATTCCCCCCCCCCCCCCCAGTGCCTCTTTCACTCCGCTGATGCATTCCTGCTAGGTTTATTAAGGAGCCTTCCCAACTACTGCCGGCCTGAGGAATTCCCTGGGGAGAGCTCCAGGCCAGAGCTGACTCATGTTGATGGATGTACTGTTGATTAAAGGCAATCATTGTCAAGTAGCCAGGTCAGAGAATTATGGGTAAATGCGTGGGTGGGGTCAAACGTTTCGTTCTCAAAAAGGGAAGGCAAAATGTCCTGTATTGGTGAGATTTCTTAAAAATACAAATATCAGACACGCACGTTGTGGTTAAAAAAACAGAGCCTTTCTCCGTCGTAATGAATAAAAGTGCACATACCTTTGCTGACCACACAAAGACGGCTGCCTGACCTGTACTAGACTGCACTAGGAATTCATGCCCACTCCCTGTCACTCACAGTAAACTGAGGTTGCTCCATATGATAGCTATAGTTTCTGGAATGTTTCAAACTGCTATTGGCCTCCATATGGTTGATCTATAGTAAAGATGAGACCCTGATGAAGCCTGATGGTCTTGAATCTTTCATAGTAACATTTCTGTTTAGAAGAAACATTGTGCTTTACTGTAGGCAAGCCTTTTTCTGCACTGGAACAAGCTAAAGCTGAGAGTTATGGGTGACCAAGTTAGAGTTGTGCATGGATAATGTGTGGTGAGTGACTGGCTGGGTAGTAATTGACTTGGGTGTGTGTCCTCAAGAGCCATAAGTACTGGTTTTGGATGGATCTTATCCTGCTACTCTGGTCTTTCTATTCTTTCTTTCTTTCTCGCTTGCTTGCTCTTAGTTGGTCTCACCTTTATAGCCAAACTGATCGTGATCCCTGGAGTTTTCCCAAATTAAACCAACTAGGCATGGTTTATATTTATTGTTATTGGCTGTTCTGATGACAATATGTTATTTTTGGCCTTGACAGCAGGTCTTGGAAGTGACATGTATTGAAAGTTTAAACATCCACTTTCACACGGCCCTGCAAATACTGTTGTAACTCTTCTGGGAGATTTCAAATGGTGTCTTGTAAATAAACAGCTTTGCTTATCCCCATCTGTCTCCCAAAGACAAATAGATGGTTTTAGACCATCCCCAGTTTACATGCAAAAGTGTTTTAAATAAACGTTAACTCAGACTTGCATGCATTTATGTGTACGGTCAAAAGGTTGTGAAATTTTGGAATTCCTTGCTTGAGAAAGTCCACAGAGCGCTCAAATACCACGAGCCATTGGGCGACAGCGCAGAAGGGGAATACAGAAATTCTTCAAAAGTGAGATATTTGGAGTTTGCTTGGCTACAAGTAAATAAAAGCGAAAAATGTATTATTTGCACTAAATATTGTTTAGTAGTGTTCACCAGAATCCTAGATGAAGATGATGATCTGTACCCTGAGGTGTAATTATTCTCTACTTTATGTGATACTTGTTCTCTCTTCTTTTGCCTATTTCGGTCTCTTATACATGTTAAGCCACAGAAACCATTTATCTCCACCTTTGGGATTCCTAATCTTACACAACTAGCTGTCAACCGCAACAATTCATTGCTGGTTCTTTCCATTGCTGTACCATTTGTCTGGGCAAGTTTAGATAATGAAGAGCACTTCCAAATGGGCTTGTTTAACTTCTTTGATCTTCTGTCAATTTCATGTGCTAACATCAAACGAAACTGAAGTGGATGACATGATTGTTCTGTTAATTTTAAGTGTAATGACCACTGAAACTTACTAATTAAATGAAACTAAACTCCAAGTCACTCTTTAAAAATGTTCACGTTGACCATGTAGGATGAGGTGGGCGAAGTTCTCTATCATAAAGTGAGTCACCAGAAGGAGGGAGTTGTGTGGATTTTTCCACCTTAGTAATATAAGAAACTCCTACAATTCTGCCATTTTTGTGTATATAATTTTGCTTCTTTTTTAGTTCAACGACACAGTTGGTGGACCGGTGGTGTGGAATATTTAGGTTATATGCTTTATATACATTGAAGTTCTTACATGAGAGGAGTTGACTTCAGGATTGTGTGCATGTGCTAAGTGAATTGTGCTGCCAGTGTGTGAGATCAGCAGTTTCCTGCCCCTGTGTCAGCTCTGCGTCCCCGAAACGGGACAAGCTATAGCGGAAACCGGAGGCCTGCTAATCCTCGGTGACCCTCCAAACTCGTCCGCTCAGGGGTTTTTATTGTCACTCTCAGTCACTGGCTTCATTCACTTATTCATTTCCCTCTTGTTAAGGAATTTTGTTTATGGTTTTGCTTCTCTTTTTTGACCCAAACAAGACTTTACCCATATGTGTTGTCATCTCAAAGTTTGGACAATGGGCCAATGTTTTGTATGGCCCAGAATGAGAGCACACCAGAGCACTAGCTGTGCCCATTCGGTCGCAGGATTCATGTTTTAGGTTTCTTAGTTAATTAACAAATCTTCTGGATTGGTCTCAATGTTTGTGTCCCTTTGTGCTCTGTCATTTTCTCTTCCTCTTGCCCTCTCTCCTTTAAAATGAGTGAAAAGTGTGAAAAGAGAGGGATTAGAGCATTTATTGTGTCTGTTAACGACTAGATGAAAGAGTGAGTGGAATTGTAAAGCGTAGATGTAATTCTCTTACAACTGTTCCATTGGGCTGATAATCCTTTGCACTAATGCTCTCACCACACCTAGAGACCATTCCCTCCTGCTGGCTTCATGTTACCACTGCATCCCCCCCTATACATACAAACACACACACACACACGTACCGCCTGACCATAAGAACCACTCCACTGACCATTCAGAGATGGTACAAATGTTTTCTGTGGAAAGTGCAAGCAATTATGAGGTAATATGCATTTTATTATGAGGTAATATCAATATCAGCATTTTTAGGGATGAACTGATCACTAGCCCCAAAATTACATAATATGTTAATTACTTAATTGCAGATACATTAAAAACCAATACTTTTATGTAATTTAATACCGACTTTCAAATGCACAATACTGACTGATATGATAATTAAAAAATCACTATTATCATCATCTACAACCAGAAAGGTTCTTGTTATATTTAGCTCTGTAGCTAATCCTGGGGCGATTTAAATAAATGAATAAAAATTTTACTGTGCACTCCTAAAAAAACTACAACCGAGTTTATTTATTCAATAAAAAATAAGCAATTTGTGTGTGTGTGTATATATATATATATATATATATATATATATATATATTACTACTACTATATATATTACGCTACTGTTCAATACAGTTATTTTAAATTGTAAAAATATTTCACAATATTACTGTTTTTGCTATATTTTGGATCAAATAAATGCACCCTTGGCGTGCTTATAAGACTTCTTTTAAAAACATCTTACCAATCTAAAGCTTTAGTTAGAGATTACTTAGATCTAGCTACAATTTGTCTTCACCTCATTGTAGGCCACAGAAAACCAATGTTTATGATTGCAACCATGCTATCTTTATCTTCATTTTCTTATGTGTACATATTTAATTTTTTTCAGAGGCTCTCTGTTTGAATGAAACTTCTTGCTCTGTGAAACGAGCCCCTGGCCGCTGTCCGCACTTACTCTGCCGTGGTGTTTGTTTTACTTGGCCATCAACACCTGGCGGAGCAGCACACTTTAACTCAACTCTGCCTAGGGCTACATGTAAGCCCCTCCGTGCCTAGGTTTAAATGACTAGGCCTTTTGTTTTTCTTTCCTTTTCTTCATTCGAAAACCCTCCCGTCTAACTCTTGTCCTGGAGGGGTTTGCGCTGTCCCGCCGCCATGTAAACACTCATTCATTCAGCCCTCCTTCCCCTTCTCGGTCAACCCATCCATCCATACATCCGTCCATTAATGTCACCCTCATCAGTCTTCGCTCTGACTGCTCCACTCAACCCATACGGATCACAGACCCCAGTAGGTCACCGGCGAGCAGGATCCAGCTACTCTCACAATAAACAAACAGTCACTCAGAGGCTCTTATGGCCGGGGCCCTTGGTGCCAGAGAGCGAAATGGGGCCAATGAGAGACAGCCGACACATCTATGCATCTCTGCTGGGAAGTTTGTATTACATAAATGTAATCAATGTTCCTCAAAAGCCATAAGTCGTCTTTCGCCTCTGACCTCTCATTGCGATTTTTGCGATTGAGCTAGTTCTCCTTTCCAGAACGTGTCCAACATTCACCTTCTCTGTCCCTGCATGCTTTGATTGGCTCACTTAGGAAGGAAGCTACGAGTCAGCCTTGTGCTTCCTGCTTCCTGTTGTGTCCGAAATGTGAAGACAAAGACCCTCGTGCTGAACCACATTCTTGCTGTATTTTGGAAAGTAAAACATTGACTCAAAAAGCTTTAGAATGCAACCAACTATGCACTGTAAAAAACAGATTTTTCGAAGTTGTAAATAAACAAAAATTCTTGGAGCACATTTTTACAAGAGAAATTCAATTTCAGTTTTTCTACGTCAAAATCTCACATTTAATTCAATGTGTTACAATTGTTGTAATCGTTTGTGAATTTAAAAGTGAATTTATTTACATTTATGTGTTTTGTTGTTTAAAAAAATAAAATAGGCAAAAACTAAAATAAAAATGTATTTTTATAAACATATATATATATATATATATGAAATACATTTTAGGGATTATTGATTGATTGTGAAATTTACTAGCAATCTCTGAATGAAAATTGGTTCAAAGTAACCCAATTTGTTTTACTTTGGCTTGAAAAGTGGTAGATCTGATTCGTTACACACAAAGTGTTTTGAATAAAAGTTTCAAGTAGTTCAAATTCTTTTGTAAACTTTTTGCATAAAAGGATTAAAGTAGCCCTCCAAAACAATGTCAGGTTTTTGTCCGTGGCTGTTAAGAAGCCAGCCAGCGTATTAACGCGTCATGTGGTATCTACACTATTCGAAACAAGTGTTTTCTCTCTCGCTGCCCCGAGTGGCATTCCGTGCCTGTTGTCCGGAGTGAATGGGCTGCCGAATGTTGTGCTAGACCCTCACATGTGGCCATGAGGCAAGCGAGAGGACTTAAGAATTCGGAGATTACGAGTGGAGAGCTGAGAGGGGGGCTATATGAAATGGGGTTCGCAGCAGCAGCTGTTTGGCCCCCTTCGCTGTGAATAGGACAATTCTTTTTCTTTCCCTGCTCCCCCCTTTCCTTTCAAATCCCACCAGGACTCGTTATCCCTCTCTTGGTCTCTCCTTCAGTCTCCCTGTCTATCCCACACTATCCCCACCTCCGCAGAGGGGCGCGTTAATGAGTTGCAGTAAAGTCTCCACAACAGCTGGCACAGAAACAAGATGAGGAGTCAACTTGAAAGAAGGAATAAATAACACATTGGCTCGATCTACGCTGCCGTGCTGAATTCTTTTCATGCTGCGAGTTTTCTTTTGAAATAAGAGAATGCATGCTCTCAAATATTAGAGGTAATGTATACCACCGTTAACCCCCTTCCTGTGAGGGAGAGCAAGTGGCTCAACCCAAAACAAGGCCTCAATTGATACAAAGCATTCAGGAAGGAGGAAGCACCCTACTCTGTAATTATAACTGTTTGGCAAATCTTCAGATAACAAACCATTAGAAAATGGAAACAATGATTTGGTTTGTGGTCACTGTGCTACTGAAATACGACTGCAGAAAGACACTTTTAGCCACACTTAAAATGCATGAATGCCATTGCCTTAAAAATGAAAATGATCCCATGATTTACTCACCCTCAAGCCATCCTAGGTGTATATGACTATCTCCTTTCAGAAGAACACAATTTAAAAATATCCTGGCTCTCTAAAGGTTTATAATGGTTGTGAAGGGTTAGTGTCTATATATTTATTAGTGTGTATATTTACTATACTGAAACTACTGGGCAAATGTTTAATAATCTCTCTAGTATTACACTGTCTTTGCCTCTGGTGGTATTTCAATACACAAAAACAAATATCTCACATGAGCAGACACATGGTGTACATGATTGTGTAATATTGCTATAATCGATGCCTTGCGTGTGTCTCAGCTTGTCTCTTGACTGATAAAACTTGCACTTGAAACTAAAAACGAGATATCACTGTTTTATTGTGAAAGTAAATAAATGGTCCCGTATGTGGCCGCTCCAAGAAACGAAAGAGCAAGATTCAGAAAGGAAGCAGTATGTCTGTGTGTGTACACAGGGTGGTGGTGGATTGTGAATGAGAGTCTGGACAGCGGAAGGACATGAGCTGGGCATGTTGGAATGTTTCTAGACACGTTTCTTAGGCACCTTTCTTTTTCTTCCTGTTTGTACATTTACATTTTTTTTATTTTTTAAATAATAGAATGCACTAAATAATAAGCTTTTTTTAATGGGAGGGCAGTTTTGGACACTTAATGTATGATCTCACTTTTTTTAGCCATATATTTCAATGACATTTAACCAACTGATCTCAAGGTGGTTATTAGTATATGTATGATGTAATTTCCCCTCAAGTTCACACGGCTTTTCTACCTAAAAGAGTAATCACAGGTGTAGTTCATCACATTAACTCTGGACATGTACTTATAAATGCTTCAAATACCAAATACTTCATTTTGTACAATAAATGTATCATTTGAAACTTAAATCGTTGTGCTGCAAATAAATGCGATATAATGTAATATTTTGTTATATAATGCAAAGATAAACACTAAGTGTGGCTTAAGTTTTCAAATACTTTTTGGAGCCACTGAATGTTATTTGTTAATGCAAACTATTCACGAAATATCGGCAAGACTTGGTTGATAGCGTGTTTTGTTTTGTATTGAATCCTTTGTTAGATGCAGAATTCACCCTGTTTGTTGGTTTTGTTCAGTTTTCTCTCGTGGTTGAGTGTTGAGAGCAGAGGTACCGGGCTGGAATGTGGGATGACTGGTCCTGTTTACAGAGAATGAGGGGGATGGTTCACACAGGATGAGGAGTGTGCTTAGTCTTGCTCTGTCAACTTTGCACACTCTTGCACAGAGCTTAAAAAAATGCTGTTGAGGGAAAAAAACATCTTCAAAGGAGGTTAATTTACTGTGTTCATACATAGATGATCACTTGACAGGTACGGTGCGAGCAGTTTAATTGCACAGTTTCCTCTCATCCGCATCCAAGTCATCATGCATGTGTTTTTTTTTTTTGTGCAGAATGTCGGCCAGGCTTCTTCAAATCTTCAGTGTCCAGTGAGGCCTGCACACCCTGTCCAGAAAACACCCAGCCATCGGGCCATGGCGCCATCAGCTGTTCCTGCAAAGAGGGCTTTTATCGAGCACCCGAGGAGCCTGCCACAGCGGTTTGCTCTGGTGAGAAGTCAAAACGTCTGCCTTGAACATTCATTGCTGTCATGAGCTAGTTCCTGTCATTTTATATTTACCTACAATATCCTTTCTCTGTCATTCTTTACTTTAGGGATTAACTAAACCAGTATTGGTGAACAGGTAAATAAAAGGCTTGTCTGCTCTTTGTCTACTCAGGTTTACCTTCCGCTCCTCAGAGTCTGCTAGCCACCACAGCTCAGATGTCAATAGGCAGGCTTCAGTTGACATGGAGGCCCCCTGCAGACACCGGTGGCCGCAGTGATATCACATACACTGTGGTTTGTGAGCGGTGTGAGGGGAGGGCGTGTCAGTCTTGTGGCGAGAAAGTGCGTTTTGACCCAAGCAACTCTGACCTGAAGGAGACCAGAGTCACTGTGAGTGAACTGGAGCCTCATTTGAACTACAGCTTCACAGTGGAGGCTCGGAGCGGAGTGTCTCAGTTCAGCAATAAGAGAGCCATTAGCAGCATCAACACCGCTTTACATTATACAGGTTAGTATTGATCACAATAGTTGAAGGAAAAATTCAGTGCAACAGATTTACTTGTGGGTTGAATCTTTTTAGGTAGTGTCCTTTGTTTTTGTTTTCAACTTTGTGGGATTTCGCACAATACTGTTCAAATGTTTGAATCAGTAAAAAAAAAATTTTTTTTCCAAAAAACGAAGATGCATTAAATTGATCAAAAGTGACAGTAAAAACATTTATAATATTACAAAAGATTTTATTTCAATTAAATGCTAGTAATACCTACTAGTAATTATAAGAAATGTTTCTTGAGCACCAAATCAGCATATTAGAATGATTTCTGAAGGATCATGTGACACTTAAGATTCAGCTTTACCATCACATGCATAAATTAAATTTTAAAATATATTCATATAGAAAACTGTTAAATTGTAATAATGGTACACAATATTTCTGTTTTCACTGTATTTTTTGATCAAATAAATGCAGCCTTGAGAACACAAGATGCTTCTTTTAAAATCTTTTAATAATGACCCCAAACCTTTGAACTGTAATGTGTGTTTTTTCCCCTCATTCTGTTTTGTCCTTTTTGGAAGTCAAAAATTAAGAATAAATTACAAATACTTCAGGCAATGTTCAAACATGCAGCAAAAAATCTGATTTATTTTTTCTTTTATTTACTCAAATCGTTTTAGTATTTTGTAGTCTAAACGGCAAAGCCCCCCCCACAAAATCTAATGTTTACAAACCCAAAGCCAACCACTTCCATTTGTGGTTTGAAATCCGATTAAAATCAGATATTTTGTGAATTATAGTCTGTACGGTGACTCCGGTCAGATCAGATTTCAAGTTTTTTTTTCACAACCCCATAGTAAGTGCACAGTGTTTACTTGAGCTGTTTCCAATTAAACTCATTTTCCCTTCAACTCTTTTCTCAACTAGCAAACCATGTGACATTCACTTTTGGAGCGCAGTTTGTCCTAAAGATCAGATTTGAAAGTGTTGAGAGTTTTAAGTGCAGTATGAAAAAAAAACAACTTTAGAGAGACTCACACTTAAATGCCGTTTTATCCCCAGATCCCCCAAAAGTTACTGCAATGCATCTTGTGGAAAGTAGCCCCACCAGCCTGTCGCTTCAGTGGTCTGTTTCTCACCGTGCTAAGCCAATTGCGACACGCTATGAGCTGATGTATCGCAAGAAGGTCAGTAACAATATCCTTTTCAGCCCTAATACTTAACTGCATATCCTGATCTATGATAGTGGCACTGTTATTCTCCATTTCATCATCTTCCTTTCATTGTCATGTCTACAGGAAAATGATGAGGAGAAGGCCAGTGGAAAGGTCACTACCTACACCGTGCTGGTGCTGGAAAAGAACTCTGTTCAGATCAGTAATCTGTCTCCTTCCACCGTTTACTTGTTTAAAGTGCAAGCTCTGAGCTCAGAGGGAAACTCGGGCAGCTACAGCATGGAACAGGAGTTTTCAACACTCCAAGGTAAACAAAGTGACAATGTTCACTTTTATATTTACAAGTATGCATTTCAGCAGACATATTTATTTAGTTAGTGCTTTTTTGCACTTTTCAAAGGCCCTATGGATTAAAATGGTATTTTCGTGGCTTTTAATTCTTTGGATTTGAGGCCATGTATATGCTCGTACACAACTAAACATTGTAAAAAAATCACCTTTAAACAGACATATTTAAAATTCATAGTCTTTTTCTTATTGGAAAATGAACCAAAACACTAAACAGCACTAAACAGATATATGTCCAATCAATTGTTTTCTAGAATGAGAATGTCCCGCCCCCTAATACTACGGGCTGTTTGTCAAACAATTCATGGGGTCTTTAATAATTAATAAAAATATTTTTCAAAAATGATCAAATTTAAAATGTTAGTTTGAGAAATAAAAACACTATTTACTATATATATATAGTAAATTGTTTTTAGAATTAAATTATCTCAGCATTATTACTATTATTATTATTAATAAAAGATTATTTTAAAAATCAGTGTCAGTTTTTGTTTCTGTTAAGCCTGAACAACGTACTTGTAGAGTACTTTAGAGTGACAGAATGTTTGCTTGTTCTTTTATGTTATGGAGTGTGTTGTTTTATTCTCGAGTGATTTATTTGCCTGGCTGCATTGTTGTTTTCCCAGCTGATCAAAAAACGGGAAACACAGCAGTGATCCTCGGGGCAGCGATTGGAGGAGGCGTCATGCTTTTCATCGTGGTAGTGGTCCTGCTTCTGCGAAAACGGTTAGTAACAAGCACTTCACGCACACACCTAGCTTTGTACCTCTCCCCCAGTCACTCCTTCAAGCCGTTCCTTTTTCTTTCTCCTTAAAAATCCATTCATTGTTTCCTTTGCACCGCTCTCACGCTCTTACTGAAATTGCTCCTTACCAATTTTGAGGAAGAATCAATTCGCTGACTGCCCGCTGACTGCTCACTAAGTGTATCTTAACAAGAGGCATGTTTGAAAGGAGCTGAATCAGAGAGGCATATTGTGTGAGATAAGAGATGACGGGTTTGTGCGGTACTGTGAAGGTGACCTGAACCCTTCTAGTTCCCTGTGATAACCCAGACCTCTGTCACCACTTGGCAAACACAGACCGTTTTTTTCCCCTAAGCACTCCTCGACTGAATGGAGCCAGTCCAGCGCTAGCCACTCTTCAAACTCAAGTCTGAAAAGAAATGTGTCGGTTTGCTGAAAAATAGAGCCCTCATTGAGTTGTTTTTCTTCTACAGCCGAAGAAACTCTCACACCAGGCAAGGGCCAGAGGACACTTATTTCTCCAGCCCAGGTTTGTGGCATTGAATTCCATTTGGTGGCTTTCTTCTTTTAAAACCCTGTCCCTTTCCTCCTCTGAAATTCTCCCTGTATTCTTGTCAACCCAGACCAGTTGAAGCCGTTGAAGACTTACGTTGATCCTCACACTTACGAAGACCCCAACACTGCAGTGCTGAAGTTTGCCAGCGAGATCCATCCTAGTCACGTCACCAAGCAGAAAGTCATTGGAGCAGGTTAGTACATCCGTGTCAGTTTGACAACCCGCTGTGGGGCTGTTTTGAATGCATTCTGAGAGATGGCACTTTCAACACTCATTGATTTGAAGTTATGTTACAGTTCATTGAAAGTGACAGCTTTTTTTCAGTTCATTGGAGTGGCAGCTTAAACAAGGCGAACATCAGAAATTGTCTAATTCAAGCTTTACGTGTTAGAGCTGGAATATTTTTAGAGTAGTAATTCTTTCCCTCCAGAGACGTTTTTTTCCCCCTCCCGATGTCATTCAAATTGAATTAGTGTTGTTTTCTTAACCCGCTCTAGAGATTTTTTTCATATCCCACATGGAGGAGTACTGCTATAAAAAAAACCTGAGTTAATTAATCATGACTTAAAAATAAAACACACAACCGCTAAATTAGTCCTAAGTCTTAAAGTGTTCATAGGCTATATCTCAAACGTCAACTTTAAAAGAGAAGATCAGTGCACTGTGGTCACGTTTCCCCTCTCAAGCCGCCCACAGGACATGGCCCTTGTCCACTTTCTGTCTGCTTGTTGTACACAAATTCTCATGCCCTTTCTGACCCCCTCCCATGAATCCACTCGCTAACCATTCATAGGATTCTCCGTGGCCTTAGCACCAACCAGATGCACTCTGTTTATGTTTCCAAGTGTCTTTTTCGTGTTTTTAAATAACCCCTATTTGTCATGAGACACGATTAAGGAGTTGCCCTTTGGTATGTTGCTTATCTGGTGCCTGTATGCCTCTCACTCTGGTGCTTTGTGTTGCTGTGCTGTAGGTGAATTTGGGGAGGTGTATCGAGGAATTCTAAAAGTTCCCGGGCGGAAGGAAGCAGCGGTAGCAGTAAAGACACTGAAGCCAGGCTACACAGAGAAACAGAGGCAGGACTTCCTTAGTGAGGCCAGCATCATGGGACAGTTCTCACATCAGAACATCATACGACTGGAGGGGGTGGTCACCAAATGTAAGTTTTAATTTTTTTTGAATTTTATCAAAAAGAAAAAGAAAATTGAAATATATTTTTATACATTTTTAAAAATATTTCTTCTCAAAATATGTAATCTTTTGACTTCTAAACATATTTCAGTAGAATTTACTTTTACTTGTGTTGTAAAGCCACTTTGTTTGTTTTGTTTTTTTTTACAGTCAAGCATGCCATGATTGTGACTGAGTACATGGAAAATGGAGCTCTTGACAAATACCTGAAGGTACATTTGTCAAGTTCATCACTGAGACTAATGACATGCTTGCACATTTTGTGATTTAACATGGCAAATAGTCAAAATCCTCAAGAAAAACTTAATTCTTCACAGGACCATGATGGCGAGATGTTGTCCTTCCAGTTGGTTGGTATGCTCCGTGGCATTGCGGCCGGAATGAAATATCTCTCAGACATGAGCTATGTACACAGGGATCTGGCTGCCAGAAACATCTTGGTCAACAGCAACCTGGAGTGCAAGGTGTCTGACTTTGGTTTGTCACGTGTTTTGGAGGATGACCCTGAAGGAACCTACACCACCAGCGTAAGTTCACATTGCAAATAAATGTGTGGTTCGAATGTTCTCTGAAGCTGCACTTAACTCCAGATGTCTTCATTTTACCATTACTACAAACTGGTTATTATTTCAGGATTTTTGGAAATTACAAGGGATTGCCTGACACTTGTTTATGTTTTTTTTTTTTCCTAACAGGGAGGTAAAATTCCTATTCGCTGGACTGCTCCAGAGGCCATAGCTTACAGGAAATTCACGTCAGCAAGTGATGTGTGGAGTTTTGGCATTGTCATGTGGGAGGTCATGGCTTTTGGAGAGAGGCCCTACTGGGACATGAGTAACCATGAGGTACAGACTGGCTACACCACACCGGCTATGAACAATAACTCTGCTGTTTGTCTCAAAGAGTCTTCCTTGGAGCAAAATGTCTTATCTGACTATCTTTTTTCTAGGTAATGAAGGCCATTAATGAGGCTTTCCGCCTTCCTGCTCCAATGGACTGTCCCTCTGCCGTGTATCAGCTGATGTTACAGTGCTGGCTGCAAGATCGCTCCAAACGGCCTCGCTTTGGTGACATTGTCAGTCTACTAGACAAACTCCTCAAGAGCCCAGATTCTCTGAAGGCCATTGCAGATTTTGACCCTCGGTAAGAGCTCAACACATACTCTGAATTCTTAAAAAGATTGTATGAATTTTTACAAGACTCAAACGGCAGAGAGAAGTTGAGGCATGCACCATCTATTACACAATTTTGCGCAAGAAACTCAAGTGGTAATTCAAACAATGTCATTCCTTGGGGAAGTTTAGACATGCACCACGTACCAATGGTACCTCTGAATGGTTTAGGCATCTTTTGATGTTTATCACACTGTATCTGTGCAAGAGGGAAAATCTGACAGTTTTCTATCTTTATCAGATTCTTAAACTGAACAGACAGGTTTTCTTTTCGAAGTTTGTCTTTCCCACCCAACAATTACAACAAAGGAAAGGCAAAAAAGGTCTCACTGTGTGGTTTGCTGAATGTATTTGTGTTCTGTCTTTGTCAGAGTTTCCATTCGGCTTCCAAGCACCAGTGGCTCGGATGGCTCTCCCTTCAGGTCTGTGGCGGAGTGGCTGGAGTCCATCAAAATGAGCCAGTACAGTGAAAACTTCAACATAGCTGGGATCGTCAACATGGAGCAGGTGCTGCAGATGAAAAGCGAGTGAGTAACGCTAAGTTCTCATCATTCCGGACCTTTAGCACGCTGTACAAGGGAAGCGTAACTGTGAACAATCAGATGAGATCATGCATACTGCAGTCCAAGGTGCATTTCTGCAGAATTGATTTCTGCTTTACTTGGTGTGTCATATCCTGGTGCCCCAGATAAATGGAGTGTTTAACTTGGCCAGAAGGAAACTAGGATGATAATGAATTTGCTCAATTCTTTGTCTGTAAATATATACTTTTCAGTGCGTTCAGTAAAATATATAACAAAGATTTTTTTTTCATGACTCTTCATCCATAAATGATGTTTCATACTTATTGAACTAATTATATTCTGAAATATTTCTCTTTTTCAAATTAATTTATAAATAAATTGGCTGTTAAGAAGATGGCATGTACTAATAGATTCACAAATAAAACTAAAGTTCATTTATTATTATTGTTATTATCTCACTATTTAAAAATGTATTTAGCTTATATTTACATACATTTTAAAGCGCCACTGTTTGGACATACAGTATCCTATTTTGCAAAATTCCTTCAATTGATCCTCTTATATTATACAAAATTAGTTAGGCTACAATTCTTACATTATGTAAAATAGTCCTTTGAGTAAAATGGCCCCAGATGAACATAATTTGAGAGTTCTGGGAATTTGTGAAGGAATTTAGAGTGTTTGGAGCGTTTTCTTTCCTGTGGCATACAGCTTGCACTGAGGCTGATTAGTCAGGACAAGATCGTATTTAAATAAGATGGTATCTTTTAACTTTTTTAATAATTCCTAGAACATGTAAATATTTTCCATGAATATTGTTTTAGGGGTCCTGTAATTGATTGTGGCTTAAATTTATGCTTCGGTTACAAGGATAATCTCGCACAACCACAGACAATTTTTGATTTATTGTATCTGGCGAGCGCGGAAACCACATATATTGTAATAACAATTTAACATTTTAAAACTTTTAATCAAGTCAGACGGTAAGACTTTACTTAACTTAAAAGCTTCTCAGCGTTAAATTCTACTCTTTGCTTCAAGTTTGAGCGGAAAACATTGTGGCAGCAGAGAAAGAATAGACTTCGTTTTTAGTGGCCTCGATGTGGTGGATTGTGGCATGCTGTTCCCCCTCCCCTGTTCTGCCATCCCTCCCTTCCTCCCACTGTTTCGGCAGTCTCTCTCATCCCTCCCATTCCCAACAGCGTTAGTCGAGGCCTGTGCTTTCACTGTAGCCAGGAACCACTGTTTCTGCCTGCTGGGGCAATGAGGCTATGCGGCTACTCCCCCTCACATCAACAGTATTGGACTTAAAAGTCAGGACATGAGATGAAAGAGTGTAGTGATGGTGAAAGAGAGAGCTGATGTACATGTGGAGGTAGAGACGACAGTGCTGGACCTCACGGAGGAGGCAGTTTGACTGATGAAGGGGTTGGGAGTGTAGTAACAGCGTAGCTCCAAGACCTCTGGCTCAGCTCCCGTGGGTGTTTTTAGCCTAGAAGCTCGCTGAACTTTGTGTGGAGGACCAGAAATGTCTTTGATGTGTTTGTCTTTTATTTTATGGCCGACTGTTCCATCTGGTGTCATCTGGTAGCACTCTTTAAAGCCAGAAACTATTTACAAGTCCTCCGCTGGCTGCGCAGGCCAGCTCTGATTCATGGTGTGTGAAGGGAATACTTGTTAAATCATCAAGGCGCTAATTAAAAATGTAATTAGGACTTGGATAAAATGTTATCTTTTAAACGCTGCTTCAAAATTACTTTTGGAAAGATAACATTGTGCAATTTACAAGTACCCTCCCACAGTGTTATTACCATTGATGAAAATTAAAGCAAAAACTATATGAATTTTTTTTTTTAAAAGGATAAGAAGGGAACAACATAAACTAACTTAACTGGGAAAACTCCAATTATTTTTAATTTAAGATATATAATTATTATAAAGCTTTGCATTAACTTTGGCTCAATCTAAAACTGAAACTGAACTAAAGAATGAACATTTTCGAATGAATGAATGGATGGAAGACATAACTTGAAGCCAAACTAAAATACATTATGACTTTCATTAACTAAAATGAAATGAACAAATTAATTTTCGATTTAGTTTTTCATACATGCAGCGTACGCTCTTAAAAATAAAGGTTCTTTATTTGCATCCATGGTTCCATTAAGAACCTTTAACATTTGTGGAACCGTTCCATCTCACAAAAGGTTCTTTATAGTGAAGAAATGTTCTTTAGATTTTTAAAATGAACTTGACACTTAGAAAAAAAATGTTTCTTTTATTAACTGTTCACAGAAAGGTTCGAACCAAAACCAAAAAATGGCTCTTCTACGGTATCGCTGTAAAAACGCAGTTTTGGAACCATTATTTTTAAGAGTGTATTAACTTTGGCTAAAAACCAAAATTAAGCAAAAACCGTGAGAGCAAAAAAAAAAAATATATAATGAAAAGACCAATTGAAGATAAACAAACAAATTCAATAACTCTGCCCTCACAATCCTCACATTCTTTTCTGTTTCCCAGGGATATCCGTAACATCGGAGTCCGTCTGCCGGGCCATCTGAAGAGGATTGCCTACAGCATCTTGGGGCTTAAGGACCAGACGAGCACCCTGAGTGTGTTTGCAGTGTGAACTGTCTTTAAAATGCACCGAAGGGACCAAACCCTTTGGCTGTGGACTGAATAAACTCTCAGCTGCCTCAGGATTGGACTGCAGGGACAGCCCTTGCCCTGGCCTTAACCCTCCAGCCTAGCGAGATGGACTCTCACCGCCGTGGAGACTTGTAGCATTTGATGCACTTCTCAAAAATGGAGGAAGTGTAAAACAATCAAAAAGCTATTGATGTACACATCAAACATGTATATTAGATCTATTTTTACAATATGCATATGTTTATTTTTTAGAAGAAAATGTAGTGATTTCTTTAGTTTTTTAAATTTTTTGCTTAGTTTCATATGCATGCTTTATTCTCACCAGAGAGTGATCAATGCTAGTTAGCTGTCACTTTACTCTCAAACTTAATTTGTTGCTCCTCTGATGGTGTTGAAGGAGAACTGGCTCTGTATTGCTCTGTACTTGACTGAACTCTTCAGCATTACAAGAGAAAAGCAGACCAACAGAAATGGACTCAAAGCTGGCGGTTATGGGTTTAACTTAAGACTTGATGTGATGCTCCGCTGAGATCAAGGTGATCGTAATGCTTTCTGGTTTCTATCGTGCTTGAGTTGGCCATGATTTGATGTCTCGCACGATGACATTTTCATTACAATTGCACTCTCAGCGCTATATGCTTTGGACCATCAAGTTTAAAGTCTGGTTTAGATGAACGGAACAGCAAGGCGTTCCTTAAATCCTGTGTTTTCTCTGCAAACAAGAAGAGCGGAGGCACCGCCATGAAATAGCACTTAAATCAGGGATCTCAGCAGCTGTCTCATCCCTTATCATTATGAAAGGTTACAGCAATGATGACATTAAGGATTGAAGGAACAAAGAGCGAGCGAAACGGAAAAATGGAAATGGGTAAAGAAGAAAAGACTGTTCTTGAACGGATTGTCGGTCTAAATCAAGTGGGAAAATGTAATCCGGCGGTGTTCTGCAAACAAATGCATGGTTTTGATTTTCACATGTTTGCACCAAGTGACAGTCTTCGCAAACTTAGAAAATGATCAAACAGACAGTTATGTTTAATGATATATGTGGATGATATGCCAAGGTCTGTTATTCATTTTGTGTCAGCAGATTAAAGTCGCCTGGAGCTGTGAATTGCGGAGACTATCTTCAGCAGTTCTGGTTTATGATTAACTGATCCAAGATATGCTGGGAAGAAATGCTACAACTTTCCTTGATTATTTCCTCTCACTTACAGGACCTCAAGTATGGTTTCAGATGGGGGCAGATACAAGCCTCCTTGTATGGATAAAAATCTGTTTCAATGTTTAACTCTACTTTTCAAGACTATTTTGTATTTACAGAGGAGAGAATCGGCTACTTTATGGGTGATATTGCAGTTCCTTGTTAATTTCACTTTATTCTGATTATTTCTAGTTGTTGAATGCAGTCGAGTTCTTCCATATTTAGAAATGACATATGTATGGTTTATTTGCAGTTGACATTGTTTCATATCTTTTCCAAATGGGACGTTGATACTGGCAAACCGTAATAATGGCAGGACTTTTTGGAAAGGGAAATTTGTCATTTTTGATCGATGTGAGTTCGGACCTTTTTCTAAATATTGAAATTCGAAATTCGCAGTACAGACCCCACTCATGGGCATATTTCCACACAAACAAATACATGTTTGATTTGGCCAATTGTTTTGTACTTTATTTAATAGTCTATTTATTTTTTACTTTATTTATTGTTTTAATGACACTGAATAGGGATTTATTTGTAATGGAAGTTTGTCTTTCAGTCACAATAAAATCTTTGTAGCCTTTAAATCAATGCCACTATGATTTCTTTATTTGTTTCTTCATCCACAACAATAAAAAGGCATAATAGAATGGAAATGAATTTGCTGCTCCCAATTATAGCTTCATTGTAGTACATTAATCACTGCCACAGTGAGCAAGTCAATACAGCTCTAATGTACTCAAGGAAGCCAGAAGCTTTGCATGACTGCCTTATCTAATTGGTCAGAGCAGCCCCTATTTAATTAGTTGCCGGTTTGCAGTCCATCTGTAAACTATGACAGAAACCAATGAACCTTATAGCCCATGCAGGACAATTTACTTTGTTCTCAATTTAGCCCCTCCTGTCTATAACCACAGCCTCACTGAACCCAAATTAAGAGAGGCTTTTGTCTGGCGTCCGGAGTATTGTATTTATCAGTGATGTAGGCAACAATGCCACTAATGCACCCTTTTGATAAGGTGGAAAATGTCAAGGATGGAATGTAAATATTTATATACGTAAATAATCGGACAGGGGAAGCTGACTAAAGAATAAAAATGCCATCATGGAAGTCAAACAGGTACAGCAGGGGAACAAAGTGTCCTGCATCCGTTTATGTCTGCATGTTTGTCATTGTCTAGGCATCTTCGTCATCTTTTGTTTAGATGTACTTGCACCAGTGGCCTTTCATTTTACATAATCTGCGCCTCACATGGTTCAGTGCGCATGTTTGACCCTGATGAATTAAAAAAGAATAAAAAAGTTTCTTTGTGATTCATTGGCACATGATATTATAAAGAAGAATGTTGTTAAAATTTAATACCTTGCTTCACCTCTTTTTTTATTACGATTGCAAACATTACAAAGATGACATTAATGATATACAATTTTGCATATAATATGTCCAATGTCATCTGAACATACAGAACAGAAAAAAACAGTAACAATAACTGCTAAAAAAAGATGGAAAAAGAGGAAAAATACATAAGATAAGGATAAGATATTATTGTATATTTTGAGTGTACAAGTTAAAATGATTACAAATTGAGGTTGTTTTTCTCGCTTTCTGATTTACAGAGGATGAAATAGTATTAAGATACATTTCAAATTCTTTAAAAAAAACAAAAAAAAAACAGGAAAAATAGGTTTGTTGGTGGTGAATTTATAAAATTTGCCAAGAAAATAAACTAAATTTGTAAAAAAAAAAACAAAAAAAACAAGCTTTGCTTTTATTAGGGTCAGAATCAAAGCATCCAAAAATAATATCTTTAAAAGTTACAGATACGTCTTGCTCGATATTATCTTTAACAAATATTTCAATATTTTTCCATAGTTGTTCAGTATAGAAACACGACCAAAATAAATGGAAGGCAGTTTCTGTGTGAACTTGGAAAAATGAACATCTTGTATCAATATTGGTTTTATAATTAATCATAAAATATTTAACCAAATTTATTTATTATTTTGAAAGACACTTCTTTTACTTTATTGGTGAGAAAATATCTTTGTTGTAATGACCAAATCTTTTTCCAATTAAAATTTTTTAAACAAATTATTCCAGTAAAAGATTGCAGGATATGTAGAGATATTATCTTCATGAAGCAGGGATCTAACTTTTAACTATTGTTTCTATCTTCTTCTTTTTTCCTGAAAAACATATTTTACCTATTGGAGTTTCTGTTGGCTCAGGGAAAGCAGTCATAGTAGGAGAGTGAGTGTAACTTTTAAAAAGCATTCAGATTCCTGTTGGAATCCCTCCCATAACTATGGCAAATTCTTTGGTAGTGGCTGGTATATTGTATTTTACCTTGCTTGACCTCTGCAAACATTTTCCTGTTCCACTGACGTCACTTGGGCCACACAGGCGTGTTCAGTGCGGTGTTTCACGGTAGTGATTATGATAGTTCAGCACGTGTGTCTGATGTTGATTTATTAAAAGCGTTGAGAGAATCAGTTTTGCGAGCTGGTCCTTTTGAACTACCTATTAAAAGAACCGGCTCATAAGAGAAATTAGTTGGGGAATCAGACTACACTTTTCATGATTTTGATTCACTAAAAAGGACTGACTCATAAGAGGCATTTGTTCGTGAATTGATTGTCGGCGAGGCCAACGAGAAAAACGGTAATGCTGTTGTTTCGTTTTTTCTTTTGCATTCAGACTGCGAAGTTTACGACGCAGACCGATTTTCCGTCACGCTGAAGATTCAGCGGCGAAACAAGTCACTCCCTAAATTTCTTTTTTACTCATTGAATATCCTATTTCAGTTAGAAATACGTCACGTTGTGCAAGTGAATGACAATTCATGTTTACTTTAAAGAAAACACAAAGCGAAAACTCGAGAAAAGAAAGTGTGTTGTAAAGGTGAGGGGAAGACATTTTGAAAGCACTACCAGTATTTTCCGATTAAAGAATACAAAACATTGCATGCAAACAGCACCATTCCCATCTATGAGCAGAAATGTCCCGGAATGTGGATTATGGGAGGCACATTTTCCCCTTGGATGTGTGTTAAACTTAAATTACAGGCTACAATAGCATAGGTGAGGACTGTGTTGAAGGCTGGGCTGTGGTGCTTTATGCGCTGTACACATGGTTTAACCTTAATGGCGAAATGTCCTGTGTGAGGCCTGCGGCTTTCATTTTTAGGTTTCCTCCTCCTTTACAGTGGCTTTGAAAACGTCCCCTCTCTTTAAAGAACTCCCATTGTAAAAATCATCATTATACAGTTCAAGTATGAGTTTTCCCTTTTATATTTATTTCTTGTCTTTTCCATCGCCCTCTTTTTCATCTGAACACACAAAGTCAGAAACGTTGTGGAATTTACATCCCTGGCTAATTTTAGAGATGGGTTTCTGACCAAAAAACACATCCTCCAATTTTGGGCTATATTGGTCTTTCACCCTCCGTTTTTCTCTCTGTGTTTCTCACTCTCTCCATGCTTATCCTCACTTTCTTTCTCCTCCTCAAATCATTCTGGTTGTCTTCATGACTTTTTTTTCAATTTTTTAGGATATGCCAGCACACTCACCAGCTCTTTTTCTCTTCATCATTGGTCTTTTCATTAACTTGTGTTCAACCAAGTGGTTCCGAAAGTTGTTTCAGGGGTGTAGATTTTGCACTGGCCATCAAGTTGTGAATTTCAAATGAAATTGCTTTGCGTAGAAAAGCAGATCAGATCCAACATTACAATGTATTAAAATTGGTCTGCATAGATCCAGCAATGTACATATTTAATACCTAAGATGAACTGGAAAAACATCTCTCTGTCTCTTTTTTTTTTGAATGGTTTCTCTGCAGTGCACAGCCAATAATTTTACCGCACTAAACACAGTGGAGTCAGCCCTAAACCACATTTATTGTAGCTGCATGTGAACCTGTATTTAATGTAATCTGTTTTTTTTTTTGTTTTTTTTAACTTGTGTAGTTTTGTTCATAATTTTAAAGGAATAAAACTTGGAACTCAACCATCAATGTTGGCATCTTCATAATATGTGTGGCTACACTTTTAAAAATAAGGGTTCTTTATTGGAAGTTAAGTTTCCGTGAAGAATCTTTCCATTGCACAAAAGATTCTTAATAGTAGAAAGAGTGTGTTTACACTTGGCAGGTTTGGTTCAATTAAAAAAAATCTGATTCAATTGCTCTGTTAGTGTGATTCATTTGATTGAGGGTGAACGCTGTGCACTCAAACCTTGTGCGCGCCTAACAAGCGGATCAAGACCACTGAAAAGGCGGGTCTTTTTTTTTGTGAAGAACATAATCTTTCTTTTAAGAACTTTAACTAAAAAGTTTATTTAGGAAGCCCGAAATGGTTCTAATATGGCACTGCTGCATTTACCAAAATTCTGATCGATACGTTTATTGATAATTTCTATTTTAATAATGCACTGTAATATTGTTAGTTGCATTTTATCGTTTGTGTTTTTCCTACAGTATTGACAAAACAGACCAGTGACCGATTTTGGGGTAACTTCATTACTTTGTGGCAACAGCTTGCTGATTGTGTTGCCTTTTTTCAGCACTGTGTGAGTAAAAGTGTGAACAGTTTTCAAACAGTTATGTATGAAAGCCACAATGTTTGTTCTCAGCTGAAATAAAAACACATTTCAATGTACGTAATGCAATAAATACACTGTGTATTTAGTAAAAATATAACATTTCCTTCTACCCGTAAAATGTTATTGTTATTGAGGAAACAGATTTCTATGGAAACGGATTGATCCATTTGACATATAAGTTTGTTACTGTGCCTAAACAAATCCTGCTTTGTGATGAAAGTGACCGTGATATGTTTATTTTTAACACAGCTTATCTTATCTGCATTTTTACAATGTACCAGGAAGTGTACATTGGTTAATTATGCTTACTAGACTGTAACTCATCTGTCAGTGTGCCTTAAATACGGTTCTTTCAGACCTTGACAGCTTGACAGTGAAATATGAACTTTTTCCCTTTGTTTCCCCTCTTACACTTTAAAGAAGACTGCTGTAAACGGTACAAAACTAGCATGATTGCTTCCTGTGAAGTTTCACTGTGTTGTTATAGGTATTCAGGTCAAATAATTACCCGCTCAACAACACAAGCTCTATATTGCAGTTCTCTGTAGTGTTCTTTCAATTAGATCTGTTTTGGCTTGTGCCTGAGTGACCATGACAGTCCTTTCAAACTTTATCGGCCCTCTTTCTGCTGGCATTCTTCAGCAGTTCTCTTCTCTTCTACTCCTGTCTGCATGTGTTCTTGAAGCCATTAATCGTTCCTGCCTGCACAATGTGAACCCCAGCAGATAATTACAGTAATTAAACCAATTAGGCAGCATATGGAACGAGAGTTAACATGCCCTGAGGATACTGAGGTCTGCTATTCATCCCCTGCATGAGCCTCTGCTGAGGTGGTCCCCGTATCTGGCACTGCTTAAGGAAGGGGCCGTGGAAATTGCTTCAACCCAATTTTGGATTAAAGCAATTTCCTTTTAGCTGAGCCTTGAATACGGTGTTGCAGATGTATGCTCCTGGCCTGATGCAAGATAGGACTTCAAACAGAGGAGGACAACGTAAAGACAACTGAGAAGAAGAGATATGAAATGTGATCTCTCAGTCATATAAATTGATTACAACTGCATATTTTATGATTTATGCTCAGATAAATGTAAAATCAAAAAAAGAAGTAATTATTAAATGACTCTCTGTAATACTGATTCATCAATCAGACCAATTCAGTTCCTTTCCTCGAATTTCATTGGTTGAGCAGTGTTTCAAAAGTGTTTCACTGTTTGTCTCTTTTTCTTCAGGTTACGTCTTTAAGTAGGAGGCATTGAATTATCCCTTTGTTGAAGTTTGGTTATGTAGGAAGTGTTTGTTGAATATTAATAAAGCAAGAAACCCTGTTGAAAAATGTGAGAGGTTTATTTAAATAGTAAAGATAAAACATAAATAAAAATTATTTTGACAAATGTAAAGGGGGGAGGAGAATTTATTTGTATTGGTTATTAATTTATAGGAATTGGGACGTGAATAAGTCATTGAATCATTAACTGGAGTGATTCGTTTACAGCACCGATTCATTCAGGAAAGAAAAAAGTATTTGAGTGAGTCATTGAATCATTCACTCATCCGATTTATTCAAAAGAGATGATTCATTCAGGAATAGAACTTCACTGTGGATTTTGTTCGTGTGAAGATGGGAAAACAATTCATTCTGCTTTGTCTTCATGTGGAACTTTTGTTACTTGAGGAACAAAACAATGTAACTGGCAATATTGCATGTAAAATGTAAGTTACACAATTGTTGCTGTATACAAACATCGCATTCGAAATCGTGAATATCAGCACAGCTCTTGCTAATGTGGTATTTAAGGTAAGTTTACTGCTCATCTTAAATAATGACTGAACTGGCATAACGCTGACATAAAAATTTATATTTCATGCTAATTTATTTACTTCTTTGGTAAGTGTTCTTGTAAAAAAATTATGTAATAAATAACATGCAGTTTTTTTACGGTTTGGTGAATTTTCTTGTTGAAAAGCCAGTCATTTCAAAGGAAATCCAAGCTGCTATTGACAATGGAAATATGACTTTTTTACCCACAGAATTTCGCTAATTTGCACTTTGCTGTCATTTTCGAAATAAATCCCTTCAGGGTAATACCAGACCTCAACTTTGTATCATGAGATACATGTGATGTCACCATCTTCCTTTTATGTTTCTGTTTTAACTGTGAAATGGCTCTATTCAACACAATTACACTTTTGTTTAACAAAAGTACACTGGCTTTTTGTGCTGATATTATGATCTTGATTCTTCATCAGCTAAATTCTTGTGGTGCTGCAACACATTTGTCCTGAAGCATTCAAACCCTCACAAATGAGATTTGTCAAGTTTAAATTTTCTTATGTTACACTACAAGATTTACTGCCTTAAAAACAGTTTAGGTTAACAGTTTTAGCCAAGAAACAGGAATGGACTGGAAACTAGATCCCTTTTCTGCTTCTCTTCCTGACAGGCTTTTGCAAGCATTGGACCAAACCTCTACTGTGAGGCGTTCAGCATCAGTAGAAATGACAAGAAATGCCACATGCAGATCCTATCTGTGAATCCACCTTTCAGCATTTTCTTTGGAGCAGATAAAGAATGTGGAGGGTTTTCTCTTCAACAGCAACAAGTGGGGGGTCTCAGAGGATTTGCTCGCAGCAGCAGGTGAGGCGGGTGAGATTATCTTTGTCTGAAGTGTGAGAACAGCAGACAGTGGGAGGGAGTCAACAGTAGTGGGAACCTGCTGAGCTGGTGCTGTGGAGCAGGGATGGGCCTTTCCAGCAGGAGAACAGTGGACAGGAAGAGCAGATCAGGTTTCTGAGGTATTGAAGCTGTAAATGCATGAGACTTTTATCAATAATGACTTCTGGCATATGGAAAATACAATACTTTGAACAAATGACATGGAATTTATGGGTTTGTGGTGATTTATTACGTTAAGAATGTGTTGTTTCAAAGCACCAGCACTGGAAATCCCCTAGCATCTCTCTTCAAGGCTGATGATGAATTTAAGTGACAAACATTTGTCTTGTTTTAACATGCTCATAAAAAAAAAAAAAAAAAAAAAAAAAGGCAATGTCTAACAGCTTCTATGGTAGTCATTGAAAGGAATTACAATTACTCACAAGTCAAGAGCACTTCTTTTGGTGTGATGTCTATTTTAGATATCATTTAAATATAATCTTTGCATAACCATAATTTTTGTTCAATTCTGTTATCTTTCTTTCAAAGGTGCACATTTTTCCACTTTCAGTTTTGTTTGTGTAGATTATTTAATCTATTTTGTTTTAATTAAAGTCAGTTAGTTTAACATGAACTTTTTAAATACACTATTTTTTAATTAAAGCTAGACTGCAACAAATATTTAGACATCCCCTGACTGCATCTCTGCTTAAAGGAGTTAACCTTATGTCTCAGGCCACTGAGTGAAGCGTTCAGTCCAGTCTCTCCAGGGGAATAACCACTGACAACTCATAAAATGGGTTATTGCTTTAGTTATGTTATTTATGGTGACAGAAGTATGTAAACTGTATGGAGACAGAGAGTAGAGAAGCGAAGCACTGAGCCAAAGACCTCCAAAGTCAGCATCCAAAAATAAAATCAGTGGTGTTGACTGTGTTGTTCTGAGTGATGGGATCAAACTGACAAGTAAGTCCCACGGGAAAGGATTTTTTTTTTTTCATGAACCAAAGTGAACAAAACATTTTGTCGTAAAAGAATCTCTCTTTTTGGTGTTTTGATACAGCAAAAACATATTTGTGCATTAAAAGTGAAGCTGTTATGTACGCAAGAATAGAGAAATACAAAGTTTTGTCATGATGACACAGATGGCACAGGCTGATTGGTCCTTAACTCAATCTGATTGCAATCTCATCATTCTCTGTAAGGCACAGCTGATTGGATCGTGCTGTATCAGAAGCCAGTGAGCTCGCTTTTCAACCTTCAAATATGTGTTTTCTGTAGCAGTTGCAGTGCACTTTTAGAAACCCTCCCTCTTCCCCAGCTCCACCTGTATAGATCTGCCACGGGTAATTCAAATACGCTATATTGTACAGCAGAAGCATATCTTACTTGCTCACAGCAGCATGTCGTGAATGTATTGTTAGTAGCAAGTCCCAAAAAAACATAGATGATGATGGAAGTTGTTCAGAAGACCCTGTGGACTCTGCAATTTACTCTTCGCAAAACCCACCCCCTGTTTCTAAACCCGACAAACCATGCACTCTCCCTCCACACATCATGTTCTCCCACAACGAAAAATACATCGCGGAACAAAGAGAACACTGACAACGAATGAAACCGTTTCATATTTAAAATATTGTAATTTTCTTAAAAAAGTTTAAACAGTAAATGCCATTTAGTGGCTCTTTAATGTGTCGTGACAGATCGCTGTAGCTCCTTCAAGCTAGTTCATTTATAGCATCAAATAAACATGAATGGACATCAGAAGGAATGTGAATGCACACAATCTTTCAAGTTCACCAATGTTAATCTACCATAGGCTACTCCCCTGACTGTTTGTCTAAGATGGCGGAGTCGGGGTTATGATTGGTTAGATCACCTGTCAATCAAACTATTTGCGAAGGGTCAATTAAACTGATGAAGCACACTAGCGTGATTTAAGTGTTCACTCAGATGTTTTGTTACACACAAAGCTGCACACATATATTTGCTGTGCCCTGTTCTCCGATTATAATACATCCCTCACATCTCAGTGTGTCATCAGCAAGATAATATTAGCAAATCTCCAAGGACGGTTCAAAATCCTGAACACAAAAACAGATGGTCCTCACGATGTTTGGCCTATTAACCAGTTAAGTGACTATTTAAGGCATAGATTTTTTGTTTTGTTTGTTTTTTTTTTGAAGATTTTTTTTAGCGTTCGTAATATATAACCTGTGTGTGTGTTATTTTGTTGATTAAAAAAGAATATAAAACAAGCATGTTCATACTCCTCTCAGATTTTTTTGGACCCTATTGATATCTTTTGTCATTATTGTGATTTTAGAGGTGGAAACGACCTCTAAATGTCTCTTTTAGATGGTAATGACATGTTGTGTAGTTTTTCCATGCTGTGATGAATTTGAGAAATAAACAGAGCTGGTGTGAATGGACAAGAAAATCTGTGGGGATAGTAAATGGCTAGTTAAATGCAGAATGGAAATTTATGTGCCCACAAAAGTCAGACACACATGTGCAACCTCAGAGAGGGACAGAATAACCCATTTTGACATGGTGCAATTAGTGTAAATCTTTACTATTTTCATATGGAAAGTTCACTTAAATCATGTACTATTTTGTGTCAAAATACCTCACGATTAAGACATGTTCAGAGTGCAAGGGCATTTATTTACCACGAGATGTCAGTATTTCATAAAGCTAAAATATCACTTCATCTAGCGTTCAAGGGTTCAGCTAACACCAAAGTAGCAAAATGAGCAATGTGCCAGAGATGTTTAGCAAATTAAATGATATTTCATTTAATTACTTAAACTTTTAAACTGGCAAACCTTTACTATTTTAGAAAAATCTGGCTCCTCTACTCATAATACCGTTAAGAGTTTCCCTTGGGCAAGAACATGACTTGAGGTGATGTCAGTAAAAAACAATTTGAACAATGTTTGCTTACTGAATTGCAGGTTAACAAGAGACAAGGAGAATGAAAAGAATTTCTTTTTGAAGCCACAAGTTCAGACACGTGTCCTGTGTGCTCTGAGACATGTACAAGATAAGTGAGAGTGTAAAAATTAAACTTTTCTTTTAACAAATTGAACCAATGACCAAAACACACATTGAGCTCATTGTTTTGTTAAACAAAATCAGTAAAATACAGTTAAACTACATGCACATATATATATATATATATATATTTTTTATTTTTTGGTTGTTTTACAACCAACCTCAAAGTTGGTTGTAAAACACGAATGAATCACATGCCTTTAAAACAAATATTTCTTATATTTACGCAGATAGCAACATGTTCAAACTTTGGTAATGGATTAAAATGTGGCAAACTCCTACAGGCACAGTGCAGTTCTATATTTATTAACAATAATGTCTGTCTTGTATGAATTTAACAAGAGTAAATGTAAAAATAGGAAAATAATATGACTCAAATGCTTTAAATTTGAAGGATAAAGGTAAATCACAGGTTACTGCCATTCAATCTCAGATAAAATGAAGAAATAATCTGTAATTAATTTGTCATGGAAGTGGAAGTATAAGTCTTTGAAGATCCATGTGCAGATCATTCTCAGCTCTTCCTCTGAACTGTTGTGCCCTTGAGGAAGACTCTGGCCTACTCTCCATCTGCTCAAGATGTATAGTGCGAATCATTACATGTTACATAATAGTACAAAACAAATATTTTTAATACTTAGCTGTAAATCAAATGTAGAGTTTTAAGCAAAAATAATCATTAAAAATTGTTACATAGCATTAACGTCAAGTGTGCTTCTGCATGTACCTTTGTGACACTGGAGGGCAGCAGAAAGCAATAAGTAGAAACTTCTATTCTTTTCTGCAGCACTGGAAATTCTTGCAGAATCTTACCTGAAGAAGATATCTAATCATAAACACACCTTTATAGTCCATTATATCTGTTTTAGGTGTATATAAATCTATCTTCTTCTCCAGCTCATTCATTTTTTTCCACTTTCATTTCTCTTTTTCAATTTTCTCATTCCATTTCCTATTTTCAGCTAGTAAATCGGTTATCATCTGATGTTAGAAATGTTTTATTTATCATTGCCGGTTAGATATTTAATTGTGCATGCTAATTTCCCCTATTTTTAGTCTCACTTTTAAAATAATTTTTTAATTGCATAACACTGTTAAATGTTATCTTTAGAAAATTTCAGAATTAATATGATTTTTTTTAATACTGCACATGCACATATAATGTTGTGATTCATAAATTCACCTAGTTTTTTATGATTTATTTGAATTTATGTTGGCAAAATTGGATAGAATTTTAATATGAGTCATTTGTTGATTATTCATAACATTGAAATAATTATCCGCTTTTCGCTATCGGCCAGAATTGTGATACCAGTGAGTCTCCAATGTAGCCTCAGTGAAAGGTAATAATTTCAGTATGCAGGTGGTGTGAAAGTTGTGTCTGAGAGAGAAAATGAGAGCAGAAGGGGGAGGAGAAGAGAGAGGAGGGAGGGACTGAGTGCTGTTTCCCCCTACTTCTCTCTCTTTTTCCCTCTCCTCACTTCCATCCCCACTTGAGAAACAGTGCTTCACTGTACCGGATGGACGCCAAGTCTCTTTTTTCCTGTTCCTGGACCAATCTTAACCTTCCTTAATTTCTCCACCTCTATCATCCAGTTGGCTCTCTCTGCCTGTTCCACATCCCCTTGCTCCAAACACGCACTCATCTCTCTCTCTCTCACTGTTGCTAATATTTCCCCGTCGCCCCGCTCTCTGTCAGCATGGTGAACAGATAACTGCTAAGCTGTTGAACATGGGCTCCTGCCTCTGCAAAGGTCAGCAAGGTCAGTCTCTTCCTGATTGTATCTGAGTTTGTCTGTCCATCAGCCTACCTGTTGGTTCTTCCGGTTATCACTCTTATCTGTTCATCCACCTGTCTGCTCATCTCCACCATAGAGAGCATTCTACCTAATAAACATTTAAAAGATTGCAAAATACAGTTGTGAGTGACTAAAAATAAGTGAATAATTTTAGCGTGTGCAGGTTTTATATTTAATGATACTGATGTACATTTCTTTTTCCCCAGCAGAAAGCATGTGACGCTTACGTATTTTACTATATTTAAATAATTTGTGGAATTCTTCATTCTGATTGGTCAGAATATTTCCTAATATTCGGTGTCGTCAGTGGCAGCGACGTCTCCCTCGACTATCTTAATAGTTCATATCGTAGTTTATACTAAGTAAGTATACGCACAAACGATGTAATTTACGACATTTTCTTTCATGTTTCTTGTACAACACCGTTTCAAACAAACGCAATTTGCGCCATCTTGTGCTCATGTATCGTTTGAGGTGGAAATACCCTTAGGGAACTTCAGTAGTTCTATTAATATTACAGTGTTGCTTCTAGGCCGCTTATTTTGAACATTGTAATTGACTTTTTTCTTTGCGGTCGCTTTAAGATAACCCTACTGTACAGGTAAGATTATAAAATTATTCTCAAATCAATATTTCACGTATTTATTTGATGAGTAGCCATGTATTTTGCGTATTAAACTCTGTCAAGGTTCATTTCCATTTATATTGTCGTTTATTTTATGACAACGGCTGTACATTATCGCTTACATAATGACTAGGGAAAAAAATGAATAAGAAAATTCTCATTAATATTTCATGTCTACGTATTGATTGATTTGGTGAGCAGCTCTAGACATAATGACTTTTTACACTGAGGACTTATTTCAGTTATTCATTTACAGGCCACTTTTAGATGCAAACATAACCATTTGTTGACGCTGGAGTGGAACAGCTGATTCTGGGAAGTTTCCTTGGAGGGAAAATGATTCTGTTCTCATTTGTATCTTCTGAGACAGGTGTATTATGGTAAAGCAGGCTGTGCGACAGTTCAATCTGGGTACACACAAGTGTAGTGTCACAGTATTTACAAATGGAGTCTAAGGTAAGAGGTGACATTTTGTCCTCAAGGTGTCCTCCCAGGAAATGGCACCAACGAAGAAGATAAATCCCAAGGAGCGAAGGGTAGTGTTTGTCGTCTGAGCCCTGTGGGGGTTAGAAGGTCCAGAGCTCCGTAGCTAAGGCGGAGCATGGCGTGCGAAATGCCAAAGTCAAAACTGATGTATAATGCATATGTGAGATGGATGGAGTTTCACAGTGATGAATGGAAGGTGTTTTTTAGAGGGGGAGACACGCACGACTTGTGACATTGCAAAGGTCAAGCATTGTCTGTTAATACCTGTTAGCAAATAACATGTTGGGCGAGTGCCTGAGGCTCCACAGGTCTGAGATTAGCTGTCCTCTTTGAGGTCTAACCCCAGTGTGATGCGGCCGGTGACGAAAAATGTGTTCTCGAACATTGGGGATCCCCAGGGAGGTGTTGTCAAGACAATCTCTTGTTGCCATGGAAACATGAGTGCAACAGGACTGAGTCCCGTCCATCCACTCCAGATAAAACTCAATGCACACTGCCACATGCACACTGTTGAAAAGATCAATTCAATAAACGGTTGTTCACAATTAACAGCTGTATATTTTGTACTTCTAGAGCTGCAAAGTGACCAGCAACACCCCATGGAAGAGATTCACTCGTACGCTGAGGGACAGCCCATCTTCAAGGTGTTTTCTCAAGTTATAATCCTGTCGTTTAGAATTTAGTATAAGAAAATGTATCAATTTCAATAGTACATGGAGCTCTTTCACACTCTGAATGTGTAAGATCTGATAAAAGTGTCTTGTTAGCTGTAATTAGAACCTGCGATTCACTGTGTTGCTTGCAAATGTGATTTTCTGGAAGGTTTTATTTGGTATGGTAGGCTGTCATATGTGTTTCCCCTCTTGTCGTGTTATTCAGGGTAACCAGCAGCCCTACAATGGCAGCATGGCAGATAAAAGGAGCAGCAGCGGGTATGACATCGGAGAATTGGCTACATCTTCCCTGCTGGGTGAGGAGCACAGAGCGCATGTTAGACACCGTCACACTGTGTGTTGTTTTTTGCTATCACTCAGAATCATTCATCTGAATCAGAAGAGCAGTCGACCTTTACAGAAGCTTGCTAATGTAATTTCCCTCTGCCTGCATATCTCTCATTTATGAACAGTCTCTCCCTCTCCCTCTCAGTGCCTCTTTAGCCACCTGTTTTCGTTTCTGCCTGTTTTTCGCTTGACGTCTCCACTCTCTTCAGGAAGTTAATTAAAGAGACTAATAATGTATTATGGGTTTTTTAAGCTTTTCCAAAGAACATTTTTGATCATTTCAGTCTAATTATAAATGCAGTCACTAGCCGATGAATATGTATAACGAGCAGAAAAGAACCACAAATCTCTGATCTGCTTGTGGAAAAATGCTATTAGAAAGATTAATTTATCAAAAACGTCATGGGGTCTGCAAATCATTGCTAAATGCAGTAATAGGTTTGTAAGGACTTGCATGATAATTATACACTCAGGCTGTGTTAAAATGTTTCTTTACGCTGAGTACATTTGGGACAAAAAATACAACCGGAAAGGAGGTGCTTAACCTTCAGAAAATGTTAATTAGCATCAGAGCGTCATTCAAATTTTAATGTGAGCTATTATATTTTATGTTCATTCTATACGAGATTTGCATTTTTTTTTTTAGCTCTTTAATCAAAAGTTTGGGCATGTCTAAATATAGTTTAAAACTAGTCCTGTCAAATCAATTAATAGTGATTAATCACATCTAACATAAATGTTTGTAAATATATAATGTTTCTTTCTCTCTCTCTCTCTGTGTATATATATATATATATATACATACATATATATACACTCACATATACAGACAAACTTTTATGTTAGATGCGATTAATCGTGAACATTTTTTGACAGCACTTTTAAAAAAATATTTATGATTTTGTAATTTACATTAAATATAGCTATAAACATTATATAAATAAATACACACACACACACACTTTGCAAGAATGGGTAACAGGATTGAAAATTTACCCTACATCAAAATGTACCCTATATCACCCAGTAAGGTTTGATCTAGTTTGGGACCAAATGTTGATTTGTGATTAAAAAATCATTTAAAGAGAAATATTTGCTTGAATGTTTCTCTTCTAATAACTTGGGTAAAGCTTAATAAGCTTAATTTTTTTTTTTTACTAAAACAAAGTAAAAACCAATTCAGCAGATTGTGTCAAAATGATGACATTCTTTTATGATTTTAATTGTTGGACACAATTGTGAATGTCAAGACTTCTGAGGTGCTAAAGGCCAAAAGCACCAATTTAAGGGGAGGGATACTGTTTAAAACAAGCCTCTTTTAATGCAAGGCTAGTTTTGTGTTAGATAATAGTTTATCTCAATCTCAAAACTGAAAATATGGTATTTGTGCCTCCTTCCCTCTTTTCATTTCTTTTATTTTACACCAGTGCTAATCTCTCCGATCTCTGTAGGACTGCTGGCCACTATTAAAGACCACATCACTAAGCCCACAGCGATGGCCCAGGGCCGAGTCGCCCACCTGATTGAGTGGAAGAGCTGGGGAGGGGAGGCGACGTCTAGAGGGAGCTGGTGTGGCTGGACTAAAGACGGTGGAGGATGGGGAGGTGTGGGAGCTGCACTGCAGGAGGACGAGCAGCTCTACTCCCACCTCACTGATGAAATCAAAGAAGCACGATTTGCTGCGGGTGAAACTGCATCTTTATATATTTAACATGTTGCTACCAAGTTTTGCACAAACCTCTAACCATAAGTATAAAACATCAGCTCTGCATAAAAGTATACATACGGCAATACCTTTGTTGAGTTCAGCACTGTGCAAAGTGAGGCAGAGGCAGGCTTTTTCCATCCTTTCCACACGGACAGCTCTTCATATGTCCTTTCATGATGTGTTGACGTTCATGTCTATAGCAACCGATGTAGATATACCGGATATTGACCAATTGTCTGAACAAACAGATAAGATTTCATCAGTTGCAAAATGACAGTGTCATTAGAAATGCCTTGGTGACTTTGGTACAGCAAACACTGCTAGTATTTTCTTTGTAAATGTAAAAATGAAATTAATACAGTGATGAATTTCTGTTTTTACGGACAGACAGGTGTAAAATACTTCTTTGGTCTTGGTAATTGCCTAAAATATTTATTTAAAAGTTAAATGATTCCTCATAGGACATGAGTGAGAAAAATGTGCACATGTCTCCTTTTTTCCTGGTACTCTGTGTATCTGTGACCTTTTATCTGTCTTTGCCACTCTCAGGTGTGGCGGAGCAGTTTGCTCTGGCTGAGGCAGCAATGAATGCCTGGTCCACTCAGGACATTGAATATCAAGCCACAGCCAGCACAATCCCATTACAAGGTAATGAGACCACTGACATTATCCCCAAACTCAAAGCTGCAATACCCATATGTGACCAGGGTCTAAAATGAACACTGCACAAAAACTGGCTATTGTGAGAAAATAAAATTTGCCACTTAGCTAGTGGCTTTATTGCAATGTAATACATGGTTTAGCCTACATCAGATTGTAACAATGATCTGAATCGAATCATGTTGATGTTATTGACAGGATGATTCAAATCTAAGTTAAACTACATACTTAGAAAATATCTGTTGTAACTCCAACATCTTCTAAAAATTTGACTTTAAAGGGTTCTTGGACTGCATTGTTTTATAATGTTTCCTGGGGTGCACTTATAATGTTAATATGCGTTTTACATCAAAAATTGTCATAATTTAGAAATAAAAGGCAAATTTGTGCTCTGCATTTATCCCATCCAAGTGCACACACACAGCAGTGAGTAGTGAACAAGTGCACACCTTCACCTGCAACCTTCACGTTACAAGCCCAACTCCCTCACCATTAGGCCACGACTACCCCTACTACCCCTACTTCAGTGTAAACGTCCACTGCTTTGATTGGCCAACATCTTTCCATTTTGAAATAGCTAAGTATTACTCTCTCTAACTTTTAGCACGTTTTTTTTATTATTACAGCTCTGAAGGTTCACTAATCGTGAAAAGTGTTGCATTAAATTTAGATCTATGGCATTATATATAGATAGTTACATGAAAGGCTGCAGTAATGAAGATTGTAGCCGATTACAGACATGTTGAGTGCCTGAAAGCAGTGATCTCATCATTGCTACTCAATTTATGCACACTAACGAATGCTTTCATCGTAACTAACAGTGCAAACGCAGTGTATCTAAGAGATTCGTTGAATAAAACGGGAGTTTTGGCGTACATTCAGAACTCAGTTACTTACAGACTTGAGCTATTTGATTGACAGCTCCAGCGATTGCAAAGGGAGCGTTCTTTTGAAGCACCGTTTAAATAACAGATTATTTTCATCCTACTAAGAGAAACAACGTGAAGTTGTTTGTGAAGTCACTGATTTGATTTACTGACACATAAACAAAATGCATCTAACTGGATGGAAGTTAATGGGTGCCATGAACTATCTGGTTACCCACATTCTTTAAAATATCTTATTTTGAGTTGAACAGATGAAAGAACCTCATACAGGTTATGAACAACATGAGGGTTATTAAATGATGACAAAATGTTCATTTTTGGGTGAACTATCCCTTTAACTATTTCACGTGTAAAAAGCCCTTATGTGTGAACGGGGCTGTTCTCACCATCTGGTTCATCTCACTCTGTATAAAAATAGTGCTATTTCATTATGAAAAGGATGACAACCCTTGTGCAGTAATAAGCCCAGAATAATGACAAATGGTGTGACCTGTTTAGCCAGATGAGCCAGGTGCAAAAAACATTTTACCCTGGTACTGAGGAGTCTTACAATTGAATAAATGACTGCAAAACAGAAACGTCTGAATGTGTCTGGGACATGATGACTCATGGATCAAGCAGATCAGAGCTCTAAATTGAGTTTGGGGCTTATTCATTTATGCTACAATTTTCATTCTAGAAGATGTTCGTGCTTGAGGTCTTTTTAATTTCTGCTCTCACAACGATGACGATGTTTTCACAGATCCCGAGGGCCTCTATCTCTCTCAGTACCTGTTGGATGGAGGGAGTCTGGGTGTACCTCAGCACCTGTACAGAATGCACATGGAAGTTGATGACACCAGCTCCCTGGCACCTTCTCATCCTCCTCAGTCTCATTCCCCCAGTCATTCTCATTCTCCGCTGGACACGCAGCGTCCGCCACAGGAGCAGAGGATCTCGCCGTCGGAAGGGTCCGTGCGACACGCAGACAGCATCTCCCTGTCGGAGGATGAGGTTTTTTATAACTGAAATTTTGATGACACGGTGGAACAAAAAGAGAAAAGGTCTTTGTGTTCAACGATGTGGGAGAGACGCAAATGAGGTTACGTCTGGGGTTATCGCTTTACCGTTAAAGTATGTAATAGCCACAACTGAGCCTCTTCGACAAGCAAAGAATGCAGGGATCGTTGTACATGTGGACATGTTAATTCCATATTCCATTGCCTTTTTGCGAATGAAAGCCTCGCCATTTGCGGCAATGATGTTGGAGATTGGATTGTAAGTTAATGGGGTCACACCAATTATGTGTACAGGAAGATAAAAGGTCATCACACATGATTGCATCTAAAAGAGTGGTGATCAAGACCATGATGCTCTTTCACCTTTAATGGTGTGTTTGTAGATATTTGCTGCAGCTTTTCACCATCAAAGAGAGCTTGAGGCCTTTAGCGCTATAGACTGAAGAAGAAAGCCAAAATAAAACATGCTTTTATCTCCACAGACATTTTGTCTGATGCATTTCCACTAAGAATGGCTCAATGGGGCTACTGCGTGAATAGGATTCTTTTGTGAGGACTCTGGAGGTTTAAAGTGACTTGTTGACCTTTGAGCAAAGCTGCAATCATTACTTGGGACAGTGAGGTGGAGATTTTAAAGATTTTTCATATTACTAAATGTTTCCACAGAGATTTTGAGTATAAGATCTAATGCACCAAATGAGTAGTTGTATCCTTAAAGCTGAAGTGTGTGATTTTACTGTCCTCATCAAATAAAAATTCCAAAATATTGACTGTTTACAAGTACATTTCCAAACACCCCCACCATCTGCTATTGGATGGAAAAAAAGATCCCGCCCCAAACTCATGCCATGTTGCTGGTCGGAAAGCTCACAGAGCACCAAAGCACTACAGAATGTCATAAAAAAAAAAAGGCTAATTATTTTTAATTTGATTTGATTATGTAATGTAATGAATAATAAACAATGCCAATATTATTTATATTAATTAAAATTAATAATATTCGTATTAAGATGGAATATGTGATTAAATCGATCTATAAATGCGTACATATAAAAAGTGTATTCTTAATATCAATTAATGTTAATAATCATATAATTAAGGTGGAATGAGATGAGCTATAAATTGCTTGTTGCAATTAGTCAAGTCACAGATTGTTTCAAAGCAGCTTTACAGTGAAAGCAGGAAAATAATGCAACAAGGTTTGTTTTGGCTGTACAGCAGCTCTAGAATAAAATAGCGTCATTGTCCATCTTAAATAAATTCAGTATTGATTAATTCCCATTGTAAAAACCATTAGTTCATTTGTCTTATATTATAAATATTAAGATAGAGAAAAAAGTATTTCAACAAAAAAATGACACACTTCAACTTTAAAAAACAAGGGTATGGCCACAATTGCCACAGATTTATAAATCACATATATGTAGAAGCGAAAAGTGTTACCTCAGCTGCCTTTGAGTAACTTGCCATTTTGTGTTAATTGTTGCCAGCCTGTTCTGTTCTGTGCTGTTCTTTGTACATGTAATTTATGATTTAACCTTTAAAATATCTTTAATCTATATTGCTGCAGAAATGGCTTGCTAACAAGAAAATTCTTCTGTGTTCTTGTGAGTGTCTAAGGCATCAGAGTGAAAGCTGGAATAACAATCATCTTGCCTTTTCTCCATAATTAGCCCTATTCACACTCCACTGACAAAGAAAGGTGATTGAAAGAGTGAGATGGAGGGAAAGGGTGAGGAATGAGGTAGAAGAGGGGAATCAGTAACAGAGAGGATTATAGTAAATGCCGAGGCAGGAGAGAGCGAGACAGGAGGGTGCTGGGAGGTGGAACGGTCAAGTGTTATCATGCTCCAGGGTCTTTTAATAGAAGTTTACACACTGTGATTCTCATGTGCGATGACAGATAATGTGTGTGAGTGCTTTGTGCTCCAGGGGAGGGTCTGAAGTAGGATTTAATTGTGTAGATAGAGGCTCTGTGGTGGTGAGCAGAATTGAAATTGTGTTTGCATCTGGAATTCAATTTCAGACTAATATATTAAGGAACAATACACGGCAAATTTACATGAATTCTTAAAAACCTTTTCTGTGAAAAAAGCACAAGGAATAATGAGAGAAAAAGGCATGGTTTTAAAATCAAACGAATGCTGTTTATTATTGAAGCCTTTGTTCTGCTCTTTTCTCCCAGTGTGAGGCTCACAAAGCTAACAAGCTGCATAAGGTTACAAACAGACATCTCATTTCATTCAAACTTTAGACATGGACATGATATTATACAGAGTCAGTTCATCGGTTCCATCCACAATGCTTGACAGCAATAGGGTACAATATAGGACCCTAAATATCCCCTTTGGTTATATCTGGCACCAAAGTATATGACTGTTCAAGAAGATATATTCTGTTATATATAAAATTGGTGGAGAAACACAATTTGAGAAAAAGAAAAAGTGTTGAGGGGCATAAAGGCAGTCAGGGGCAATACTAAAATAGTAGCTTACAGACATTAAAGCAACAGTGATAGGTCAAAATATGCATATGCAGATACATTTGGTTTAGCAAAATATTTTTAAGCAACATTTATGTATAAACATTAAATTGAATTTTCAGAGTTGTCAAATGTACTGACTTCGGTACCGAGTCAGTACTGAAATTTAAAAAATGTGACGCTTTGAGCAACTGTTGAGCGGATTCTGATGTTCACACGCTCATCAGATATATCTGTGATTGGCTACAATGATCAACGCTTCAAAAACATGTTGTAAATAGACATCAATGACGCTCTTCACTGAGCGCTTACACAGATGCACACGGGACCGTTTGAAAGTGGGCGTCTATCGCGGGCCAGTACACTGATACACGCCTGCTTTCATTTGCTCCCGCTTTTAAAACGCTTTCAAATATAAACTCTTCTTCTTCTCTTCTTTCTGCTTTCGAACGCTTCCATGTGTTGTTCATTGTAGCCAATCACAGACATATCTGATGAGAATGTGAACACAATGACCAATCGGAGGTGTTTATGAATCCGCTCAACAGCGCTCAAAGCATCCCATTTTTAAAATTAGTACCGAAGTCGGTACTTTTGGCAGCAGTCATAATCTCTTTGGTGGAATATTTGACCACTGGATCTTTTCAAAATGCAATAAAAGGGGCTTTGTCAATATCAAAAATCTTTTCACTTATTAGTTAATTATCTATCGGTTTAATCATCCTAACAAAAACTGTAAATCATGAACTTTTAGATTTTCTCATTAGTCCCATGAATCTACATTTAAAAACATATTTTTAAAAATATATTTAAATGTACATTTTGAGGTAGTTCGCTCTACCTCAAAGTGAACCTTTTGTGAAGATGTTCAGGAAAGTGTTCTGGTGGTGTTTGTTGCTCTTTTTGATTTAAAAAATAAAATAAAATATTTTACCTTGGAAAGACTTCCTCCCTGTTGTACCCTACTAAATTGCTGTTTCATTTAATATTGTTTATTATTATTCTCTTTATTATAATTATGAATAATTGTTCAATGATCCCAACATAATGATCCATGTAAAATCTCCAGCATATAAAATATTAACTATGATTATCAAAATGGAAAGCGCAAATTGATGACTGTCCTGGATTCTGATCTCTGAGCTAATTGTCCATGCATCAGACTTCCTTTGCCATCTCTTCAATTATTTTCTTCATCTGAAGGTAAAATCAAGAGTCATGAGACCATCCTTTTTGCAATAAGTACATGTAGTCAATGTGGCCAGTGTATTCATCATTACTGGGTTTGTGCATAGAACTATGCGTGTGTATATATTTGTCATCGTGCAGGCTGCTCTTATCACCTCTTTCCATGTGATGACGCCACACAGCCGCCCACTCTCCGTTATGAACAGATTCTGCTCACCCGTGACACTCATGATACAATGAGCCTGACAGAACACACACAAACACGCACATACTAGCAGAACACCTCATCAAAAGCATACACATAATGTGAAGGAAACTGTGGTAAGCCACCAGTTTATTCTCACTGCACCTGCTTTATAGTGGTTTCAGGAGTCAGATGTAGTCGTACAGGTTGAATTGAACATACTTCTTCTAGCTGTTTACATAAACCCTGCAAGAAAAAAAAATGATGCTGAGAAGCAGGAGCATCATGTGCCTCATCAAAGTTTTGAGCAAAGAGGTTTTTGAACGCCATACATCATGTTCTCAAACATGACAAATACATCCCGGAGCAAAGAGGACACTGACAATGCGTCGACAGACATATGAAACAGTTTCATATTTATTAAAGGAGTTTAAACAATAAATACCGTATAGCGTCTCTTTAATGTGTCATGACAGATCGCTGTAGCTCCTTCAGTGAACCAACATCTCTTAATACTAGTTCATTTATAGCATCAAATAAACATGAATGGACATCAGAAGGAATGTTGTTTCATGCGCAGAAAGATGTGAGTATTCACAATTTTTCAAATTCATTCGCAAAAACAAAACAAAAATAATGACTTTATTCAACAATTTTTCCTCTTCCCTGTCAGTCTCCTATGCAGTTGACGCAATGAACAGTGCAGAGACTGACAGGGAAGAGGAAAACTTTAATAGTCGTTATTTATGTTTTGTTTTTGAGCACAAAAAAGTATTCTTGTCATTTCAAAACATTACATTTGAACCACTGTAGTCACGTTGACTATTTTAACCATGACTTCACAACTTCTCTGGACCTTGAATGTGGTGATTTCGTTGCTTTTTATGGGAGATAACAAACCTCTTGGATTTCATTAAAAATATCTTAATTTATGTTCTGAAGATGAACGAAGGTCTTGTCGGTTTGGAACGAAATGAGGGTGAATAATTAATGACAGAAATTGCAATTTTGGGTGAACTAACCCTTCAATGGCCCAAGACGTGTTTCTAGTGCATATTTACTTGCATGGGTAAAAACCCCCAATAAAAAACAGGTATTGGTATAAGACTGGCACTGGTGCCAATTCAAAGAAGAAGAAAGCCCCAGCTGAGAATCCAGCCTCTGAAATGAAATGCTTTAATTATTCTTTCGTTACTTTTTATTATTCTTTCAGTAACTTTGGACAATTCCTGTAATGACTCATTATGGGTTCAATTACCTCATTTCTATGCTCTTGCAGACACTCCCGCAGCTGTGATTTGTTGATTGTTCCCAGTAGAATAGGGGAGTCTGGGAGACAAGAGTAAAAGTAAATGGCATGGCTAATGGCATGGCTCATTTCATTCAATAGTATCGTCATTGTACTGTACTGGAACATTATCTTGAGGGTGCAGTCTTGAATGTTTCACACAATCATTTGGCCTTTGGCCCTTATCAGCACGCACATTTCACTGGCTTTCACACTCTTCTGTCAAGCACCGAAGTGTGTTATTAAAGAGGTGAGATTGTGACGTTGAGCTGATGATATTAGTTAGTCTCACCGTGAGAGTCCACCACAGGAACTTCAGTGCCTGTGCTGTCGTTTAGGATGTGCTGCACACTTGTCAGTGTCTCTGTCCTCTTAAGCACGGCTACCGCTGGGACCGTAAACCGCTTGATCTGAACACTGGCCAACCTGTGGGAGAGTATTCATGATGAAAACAATTGCCATCACTACCTTGATGTATCCCTCCAGAATCTTGTTTTGCAGAAAGAAACGCAAGGCTGTGTCATCTCAAGAAAAATGCAGTTTAATTTCAAGTCATAACATGGTGGAGCCCGAAGGCAGACGAGCAGATAGATTACTCACTTGGGACAAGCCCGGATAAGAGATGGCAAGTGCGGGAGCTGTTTAATAAGGGATAGGCCATCGTAGAAAGATGGACGATGCTTTGCGCGAGCCACCGCGTTGGATACCAGTGTAGCAACCAGAGCGGGGACTGCGTGAGAGCATTGGCCGGTCATTTCCAGAGCCAATAGGGCAGGAGAGAGCGTGTGTGTCACAGCCCCAGAGAAGGCGGCTGCTCCTGTACGTACACACATACACAGCAGAATATGACCCCATCAATACATTTAGACAGGCTTTATCGTCTCTGTGAGCCTGCAGTGTTTATAATCCTCCTTCAGAAATTTGACAGGATAATAAGTTTGTTTACCAGCTAAAGCATAGCCGCCTGGGTTTATCAGACTCTTTGTTGATGAGATTCCGTCTGAGAGCAGATAGGCCGATCCCTCGCCTACGAAACGCCCCACTGCAGCACCTTGAACATAGACAATTGCTGTTTCCATGGGGCTTTTTTCAAACATCTTTTGGTCCGCTGGATTCACTGAAATGCATTATAAACTATCGCTAACTACATACGTATTTTTAATTTTATTACATTTTATTTTTATTTTATCATTTTTATTTTCTTATTTTTGCTATTTAATTTTTTTAGTGTTTTATCACGTTTTATTTTATCATTACCATTATGATTTTCTTTGATCATTTTATTATTATTGTTATTATTTGCTAATTTTTTATATTTGCTTCAAACTTTTATCATAATTTAATTGACCCTTCGCCAGCAGTTTGATTGACAGGCGATCTAACCAATCATAACCCCGAATCCGCCATTTTATCCAACAAAGCAGTCAGGGGAGTTAGTAGATTAACGTTGGTGAACTGGAATAATTGTGTGTACTCATGTCCTTCTGCAGTTCAAACCACATTCCTTCTGATGTCCATTCATGTTTATTTGATGCTATAAATGAACTAGGATGAAGAGATGCTGGTTCACGAGCCGCTTGAAGGAGCTACACATTACGACACATTAAAGAGCCACTATATGTTATTTATTGTTTAAACTCCTTTAAAAAATTACAATATTTTAAATATGAAACAGTTTCATATGTCTGTCGACACATTGTCAGTGTCCTCTTTGCTCCGGGGATGTATTTATCACGGTGTGAGAACATGATGTTAACGTTAGAGCGCATGACTTGTCAGACATAGCAACAGTAACTAAAGGAGGCGGGTCTTTGCGAAGGATCAGTTATTAATATTGTAATATTCTCATCACATTTGAATTACTATTATAATTTATTTAATCCCCCTCCCCTCCCAATTACCATGATGTAAATCCCTTGGTATGATGACTTAATTACCTACCGTAAACAAATACTGGCATGAAATAGCCAGCAGGTAAAGGCAAAGTACAAGCCACAACCAACAGCCCAACCTTACAGAGAGATGTTAAAAATCATGAAATCTGCTTATGAGAACCTTCTTTGACAAGCAGCTTATGAACACAATAATAATAATTACTCTCATTTTATTTTACCTTCGCAGTAATGAAAAATCCTAGTGTTTGGAAGTAACTTCTGCCGGGTGGGTTCCATGCCTGCCAGAACGTGTTCTGAGGTTCAGGCAGGACAGAGGCATTCTGGGAAATGGTGTACCAGGAAGTGCCGTCTAACAGTGAAGTAAGCAACTGCTTCATTGTGAGCTATGAGAAAACAAAGTGAACTTTAGAGTAAATAGAAAACATGAACGCCAGAGAAGCTAAATTTGATGTACTGCCAATAATCCTGAAATAGGCCTATCCTCACCTCAGCAGCAATGAAATGTCCCGCTGAGTGATAAAACGTAAAGCAGGCTAGGAGAAATGCCACGATGGCTGAGTAAAGTGCCTTTCTGGATATGATTATGAATACAAATAAGAGGCATATCTGGGTTAGATCACAACAACTGTCTCCAGCCACCCAATCAAAAGACATATATTTGCTGTTGACATACAGTGGGGTCCACAAATCGGAGACTATGCTGGAAATATGGGATTAAACATGTAATTTAATTTAATATTTAATTCACACTTTCATTATTCTGATTTGCAAAATTAGAAAAATGCAAAATAGAACCATATTTGGACCTCATTTTGTGTGCGTGTATATATGTATATATGTATATATATATATACACACACACACACACACACACACACACACAATGAGGACAAGCCTATGAAATTGTATGATATGATTTCCAGTCGGTGAGAATAAATTTTTCAGCTCACTCTGTTGCCAGAAATCTGCTGATGGGTTTGTTTGTTTTGACAAAACGTAGAGCGCAGCGATGACAGAATAAGTAAATACAGCTGAGAATACTGCAGAACAGCCTGAATCAGAGGAAAACACAATTAGAACAATTACTGCTTCATGAATTTTAATAATATAACAAACCCTGAGGTAACAGATATGACTAAGCTGTATTTAACTTATGACAGTCCAACAGCAATCTGGTAATTGAGAGCGTACCCAAGCAGAGCGAAAATGAATATTTCAAAAGGCTGGTAAGGCCGATCACTAGAGAAGTTGGTTTTAAACAGGGCCTGGATTGTTTCTGTGGACACAGATCAAAGAAAGATTGAATCATTTCTCTCATATATCATTCTGGCTTCTGGCGGCGTGATACTCTCAGTTCAATCATATTTAAATTCAATAATGCCAATTCATAGGGCTATCTGATGGTATTGAGGTGGATGAGATTACGACAAGGACACCAGTGGCATCCATTAGGGGGCGCTGTAGATAATGTAAACATCTCACCTTGATCTCTACTACAAACTGAAAGCAGCCTGAAGGTGATTGCTCCGCAAGCCGCTGCAAAGAAGCAGGGACAGTAATCTCTGACTGAATAATGAGTCCCCATCACCTCGACACTGAAAAGAACGCCTATGATGGTAAAACAGAGATAAACGTTCAGGGAAAGGTCAGCTGACAGACTGATTGACTGATGAGATACAGTAATGACTTTGTGTTTTTTAGTACTAAAGGATATCACGGACCACTGTGACGTCAACCCACCGCTGACTGGAGCCCCAAAACAGCTCGCGACGCCAACTGCTGACGCCACAACCAGCATTTCTCCTTTAGCTGCTCTCTGTGAATGAGCAGAGCCACAAGAGTCATCAGCGTAAGTGGCCTTCTATACAATTTCCATCTGGTTCTCATAATACAAATTTAAAGTGGGCTGCATGGGTTATTTATTGCAGCGCAGTTCAGCAGTTCACCTGCTTTCCACCACGACAGGAAACATGCAGGCGATTCATGAACGCTCCCACCATGATAGATAAATGGACAAATGGACCCTATTGAGATGAGTTGTATTTCAAAAGGTCAATATATTCAGAACGTCATATTATGGATAAGCTCCACATCCTCATTTGCGTAAAATATTCTTACCACTTTGCCGAGAAACACTGTGCTGCCTGAAGCTAGTGTGCATATCAGGCCAAAGAGTTTAGCAAACAGATTGGAGAGGGACAAATAATCAGGCATGTCCATCCCTAAGAGAATAGCCCTCGCCTCAGGAACACCAGAGCCTGAAGAAACACATCATGCATGACCAAATATACCAGACAGCCATTCTCAAGAAATACTCAATATTTGATTAATGTTTAATGACATCAGCATAATCCCAAAACAATCATCTCTGTCACTGAAAGAAACATAGTTTTTCCAGCTGTTGCATTATGCCCATTCAAAACTGATTTTATATATATATGTGTGTGTGTGTATGTATGTATATATACATACATGAAGAGTTAATAAAATATATATATATTTCATATTTTCATATTTTAAATCAAACCAACAAGCAAACAAGGTGAATTAATGCATTTTTTTTTTTTTTTTTTCAAATAGGTCTACTCTGAAAATGTTTTTGTTGTTGTTGATTTTGTCTCATGCATGTGATAAAGGACTTAATATTTTAATTATGGATTTAAATAATTATAATGAGTCATCTTGGCCGTACCTACTCTAAATGAGCAATTTATACAAAGATAGCAAATTTTAGATATGCCTAATTGCAATTCAGCCTTTCAAATTCAGTGAATACATCTACTTAAAATAATTAAGTAAAAAAAAAAAAAAAAAAAGTAAATTATTGCCCTCATTTCAGTGTAAAGATGTGATGAGTGTCCAGCTGACCTGCAGAGAATGGGCAGATGCTGTGGGCGAAGCCGGTGGACAAAGCACAGAGGCAGGCTGGGTAAAGCGTCCAGCAGAGGAACTGCAGCAGCTGATGACCCTTCAGACAACCGTACAGCCATTGGTGAGCTAATAACAGAGAAGGACATGGGCTGAGGTTTAACAGTGTGAGAAATGAATCTAAGGTCAGGTCCGTTTTTGAAAGACCTTGCCCCACTCAGCTGCTAGAACGCTTCAGTGCACAAACAGTTTTCCCAACTGACCCACTTGCATCTGTATGTAAATTTTGTACTAACCATTTTTTAAGTGACATGGCGGAACCGCTCACCATTCAGCAGCTTGGCCACAGTCATGTCCATGAAGAAGCTCATTAGAGCGGTGATGATCCCTAAGAGGGCATAACAGTACCACTCCATGCTAGCAAAAGACACCAGAACCTTCTTCACATATAGCACACACTCTGCCCAAATCCAAAGCACATGAAATATATTTGTTAATTATTATTTTGAGTTTATTGCATTGAGGATAGTGTGAGATAACCGATGATGGGGAGGAAATGATCCACCTCACCTCTGATGCGTGAGCGCGATTGTTGCCATGGTTTCCATGAACGCTCATTAGAGCTGATTAGCTTTTCCTCCACCGTATCTGGGTCTGTCTTATCTTCATGTGTGCACTGTTCTTCATTTTCGTCGAGACGCTTTACATTCACACAAATCTCATCCATTGTCTGAAATGCATTATGCAAGCTCTAAAGTCACCATTTGTCGCAATTTTTATTTTTATGGAATATGGCGGTACTTATTATAAATTAATATTTATTTATTCATTTTGAATTCATGTGCCCTGATAATCTTTAATGAAAATCACTTTCTCTCCCTCTTGCAGCAACATTTTTTTCTTTTTTTAATGATGTGTTTACTGGCCCGAGGGCGGAACAACCTGTCACTCACATGAGATCACTGCAGTAGCAAACCACTTACCACAATGATTTGATCAATTCCCGAAGGACAAAATCAAGTCCCTCCCTACATTTTTTCTTGTTTGAGAAATTATTTCTTAGGATATACAACACAATATGGAAGAAAAGACTAATGAAACTTCTATTTCATGCCATCTTTAAAGCAATTTTACATTTCATAAAAAATGATACACGCCATTCTGAAATTCTTGATTCTGATTGGCCAATGCAGTGATCTGATTTTTCACTTTTTTCTCCATTGTCCAGTGCAACCCTCTGAGCTGTTTACCGATACTGTTTTTCATATACACCTGGTGTAGCCCCGCCCCTCTTCAGCGCTGCACTCTGTATTCTGTAGTTCCACAACATGAAGGTCAAATCTAACGGATTTATGAATGAACTGCTCATTTTCAAATCTTCCCGGTCTACTGAAATTCATGAAATCCACTTCAAACATTACAATTCTCATGATAAATTTCGTTAACTCTTCAATAAGTAAATCTACTTCAACAGCAAATACTCTCGGAGAGAGAAAAACCAGACCAACATTTTATTACCTCTCACATGAGCTCCTCAGACACCTATAAAGCTTATAAACACTCTTTTCACACCAGCCCACTGTTTCTCCATACTCTGTTGGTGGCAAGGATTTGCATGCTATATGTAATTACCACGGAGAGATGCATTTGCCTACGGAAATTTGTTACCTAAGTATGTAAATGTGTGTACTGCAATTATAAGTAAAAGCACAGATAGGCAAACGAGATGATCGAGTTTCACGAGTTCATGTGCCTATATAATCTTAGCATAAGTGGTAAACATATTTGGCTTGCTGTCTGCTATAGAAGGGCTATACGATTGCCCCCCAGCAGAGAAAATTGTAAGGAGGAGAAGGGGTGGAGGAGGGATGCCGAAAGAACTAACAGGAAGAGGTAAGATGCTGGTTTTATACCTTGGAGTTAATTGGACGATTAGATGGGCGTACTCCTCCCGAAATTACGTTTAATAAATTCACTTGAAACTAATTTTTCGGTCTTCATTATATATTTGCTCCTGCAACGAAAATAACTGGAAATGAAGCAGTAGATGTTTTAGTTCCTGAATATGTTTTTATGCCCATTTTCGCAAGATAATATAAGTCTCTGGTGTCCTCAGAATGTGTCTGTGAAGTTTCAGCTCAAAATACCCCACAGATAATTTATGACAGCTTGTCAAATTTGCCGTGATTTAGGTGTGAGGAAAAACACTTTTTGTGTGTGTCCCTTTAAATGCAAATGAGCTGCTGCTCCTGGCCCCCTTTCCGAAAGAGGGCGGAGCCTTAACAGCTCATGCTTCGGTTGCTCAACAACAACAAAGCTGGGGAATCTCACGCAGCCAAAATGACGATTGCCAATAATAGAGTCGGACACTGATGGAGAGACTCAGTAAGAAGTTACAACTTTTAGAAGGCATTTTGACGTTTCTGAATGGTTAGTGGATAAATTTATGTAGTTGCTGTGGAGTTGATTCAACTCATCGACCAGCATATGCCATCTTGTTAATCGTTTGTGCAAATTCAGCATTGAATTGACCCTCGTTCGCGAAGCAGTCCGGCCAAGCGTAAAAATGTTAGTAGTCTAAGCTGTTTTGTGGGTGACTCATAAGAAACACTGATCCATTTCTATCAAACACAACTTCTGTTTGTGCTAGAATAAAGCAATAGAGCATATGGAGGCTAAGCAATGCCAAAGAAATATACCGCAACAATGAAAGTTCAAACACAAAATTCTAAAGACGGCTGTGTGCTTGTTACTCTGGTGCATAAGGTTGTAAGTAAAATTATAAAATCATACAATATTATTAACTCAAATCACTGTTTCATGTCCATGCATGTATTTCTTTGACGAGTAGCCGTGTAAGAAGCGGCTTATATTGTAATTTCATTGTGGTCATTTTCGACTGACCGTCACATCACGTTACTAATACGACAACATAAATATAGCAAATGATTTAATGTCACGCTAAAGTCATTTGAAAACTGAAATATCAAGTTTAAAAAGAGCTCACCTTTCAGCTTGTTGAAACACTGTTGAGGTCGTATCAACTCTTTACCCTGGCGTCACCAGATGTAGCATGAAAGGAAAATTAAGCTTTAACTTATTTATGGTGCACGTCCTCTGCTGCTTTGCCTCTAGGCAGACACTGAATTGGAACAATGTGAAATTGAAGTCTGCTTTTTTGTTTTCTCTGAAATTCATTTTGATCTTACAAATGTCATTCAGCTATAGCTCATTCTGGCCTTTTGGAACTTTTAACTAGGCGGTTAATGAAATGATGTGTTATGAATCTTTGTTCTTAAGGGCGAGAGTGCAGAATGTGATAGAACCCGACTGACCTTTAGAATTGTCATCGGTTCTCTTATAACATTCACTCACTTTAATGAGCCCTGCCTACATTTCTTAACAGGTGAAAAGAGCAGCATGAATTAAAAAGTCTACCCAGTTTTTCTCATGCACGGCATAATTTAGAAGGTGATTGCCCCCTTATATGGTCTTTGAGCATATTTCATATTGCATTAACCTTTGTTCAAGGTGAAAGCAATCACACACAGCAAATCAATGTCACACTGATTCACTCAGAATTTCCTAAATCACATAGCTGCGGTGGAAATACTTAATATTATATGCATCAGTGGATTCCATTAAGCTTTTTCAGCCAATAAAAACATTGATGCATTGTGCTGTTCCTGTATTTTAAAGTCCTTTTATTTCCTGCCCTGTGGAATTTATATTATAGTCACAGTGATCAGCACTAACTCGGACGATAAATGGATTTTTTCGAACAAACATCAAGATGCATTATTCATTTCCTTGTGGTTCAAACACAAAGGAAAACAATAAAGCTATTATTGTTGCATATGCTCATATAGTTTCCTTATTTACTAATTTAGCTTAGGGCTTACATGGACAAATGCTTTAATTATAATGGCACCACTTTCTTTGCACTCTGAAAACACAAATAGATAACTTGTCTTATTCTCTATAACTTTCTCCCTTAATTTGTGGCACAACCCTCACCAGTGACAAAAGGTGAAATTTCAGTTTATTTGAAATGTAAAACTCTGATCATTGTGGAATTGTTTTGTCCCCACTGACAGAACCATCTGCTACTCCCAAAGGAATGACTGGATCACAGGGTGAAATATGTGTGAAATGTCACAATAATAATCCTTCCCTCCCTCCATGACTGATGAGCGGCTACCCTCTGTCATTCCGTATTCTGTTCATTTTCCCTGTCAATTTCCATTCATTTTCTCAGATGGGTTCAGACGCCGATGGTTTTTATAGAATCATGACAGCCGCAAATGCAAAAAGAGAATACACTGACTGAGGCGTATGGATGCCACCAAGCTATTTAAATGTGTTTTCTTTCTCATCCCAGCTTTTATTACTGAATGATTTGTTTTGGTTCTATAATTTGAGTCTCTATTTTGTGCGTTCTCGGCTGCATTTTTTTGTTGCTCTTGTACTTGTACAAAACAAGCCGTTCACATTGAGCGACAATGATAATCCTATATTATGTAATGATCAGCAGCTGAGGAAATCACAGACAATAACACAACACAAACCTTCTATGTAAAGACTGTTGCAACGTTCATACAGTTGCAACAGTAATGTATTTACATACTTTATGATACTTACGGACAATGGAAGCTTTAGCTTCTTAACTTTAGCTTTGGTTATGTATATAAAGCTAAATTTCGGCCCATTTATCTCCACATCCCCTTATGTTTATTCATGCTGTTGCAAAACCGTCCCCCGAGGGCTGTCCAATGACATCCATAAACTAGCTGAATACTTGTGAGGATATCAAGTGAACTTTCTGAAGTGAACTCACACTAAGCCTGAGGACAAACTGTGCTAGTCCCGATTACACTGTTGACTGATTAAATGCTCTCTCTCTCGCTCTCTCTCTCTCCAGCACAGAATCAAATTAGAAGAGCTGCATTGGCGACACATGCTGTTATAGACCTAATGATGAGTTTCTCAGCTAGATTTAGACAATCTTTGAAAGTCTTTAAATTGATAGGGTACATTACATGCGAGTATGCCATGAGAGGCCACTAGGTTTTAGGTTCTGGAAAACACAGGCTCCAAAAGAAATGCTGTCTATTATTATAAAACATTGAATACTTTAAATGCAATTAACATCTTAAAGGGATAGTTCACCCAAAAATTAAAATTATGTAACCATCTGCTCACCCTCATGTCATTCCAAACCTGTATAACTTTTTCTTCTGCAGACAAAACAAACAAACAAAAAACACTGACACATTTCTTAAAAACTTCTGTTATGCTCCTCTGAAGGTTTGGAACGAGGGTGAGTAAATATTAAATAATGAAATCATTTTATTTATTTATTTGAATGAATTATCCCTTTAACACTATAGGGATGATCACTATTTGGGTACCAAATCCATTATCAGCTGATATTGGAGATTTTAATTTATCATTATTGGTCAGTTTTGGATATTTAATAATTTCCTATTTTTTACTTTCAGATTACCTTTGCTGTCACTTAAATGTAATCTTTACAATATATCTAAATTTCACTGTTATTAAATGTAATCTTTAGCAAAACAAATATCCATTTTTATACAGTGCATTTTTAGCAATTTTGAATTTATCTATTTACCCAAAATTGTATGGAATTTCATTATTGTCCATTTATTTGACCACACAGCATTATTAGACTACATTATGTCTAATTATCGACTTATCGCTCTGAAATGTAAAATCAGTGCATCCTTATCTTAAACAACTCATGAAAAGGAAACAGAAAATACATGCAACTTCTGTAATGACGGCTAAACCAACACTAAAGTGTCTATAATTAGCAACTCTCCTCCAAAAACAAATGCCTCCTAATCCGTTTTCCTAACGTCATATGTCCCTCAACGTCACTCTCTCATCAACATTCCTTCCATCTTTCTGTTAATCCTCAGTTTGAGTTGTCATTCCTCAGCATTGTTGTTTATGCAGAGATGAACACCCAGAGGACCTGTGTTTACTGTAATTTTTAGATTGACAGGCATCGCAAGCTTCTGACGCCTGCGTTTGTAAATCACGACAAATTGCTGTGGATGGCAGGCTGGAGAAAAATGGATGGAGAGCAGACAGAACGGGAGAGAGGAAGGGAACGGCTATTTCAGGGAGCGAGTGTCTGGAATGCCAGCTGTTGACTCCCCCCGCCTCCCTCCTCCTCCATCCGTATCTCTCTCCCTTTCCTATCTTTGAGTCTTTGTCAGAGCCCCTTTCTCAACCTCAAGCCCTCATCACACAAAACTTTTCCGACCACACAGCCCCTCTCCCTCGCACGATAATTATAGCACACTGTCATCCTACAATTAACACTCACACACACATAGAAGTTTGAACTCTCATGCTAGACCCACCATATAAAAGACAGTCAGACAGACAATAACCACACCAGGGAGACACAGCTAATACAAACAGGCTTGAGAGTGGATTCAGACGATGTTTTAAAAAGGCAGGGCACAAAACTACTTCATTTATAGACTCTGTGCTCACCATATCAATCCAAAGCTCTGACTGGATATCAATCTGAGGCAAAGAAACCATCTAAACACTAATGAGTGGGACCAACTCCTCTGCCTACCGATCGGAGCGCAGTTACCACCAGACGTCGTCCTCCTCATCTTCATCCTCAACCTCAACAAACCCATACATGGAGAAGAGCCGGGGACTCTTTGCTGAGGACTTTGGATCTTTCATGTGTCCAAAAGATGCTTTGGGATTTCCAAGTGAGTTATTAAGGCAGATCTATATAGCCTAATGTATCTTTATCAGCTTTAACTTATTAAACATTTTTGTTCTGAATGAGAATCAACATTCTAATTACTTTTAATGACTGTACATAAAGTAGTGGGCAATGACTGTACACATGTGTCTACTGCATGAGGCCTGAAAATGTATTTATGGTAGTATATGAATTTCAAGACAGCATGAGACATTTGTCTGTTTGTCTGTGTGATGTGTATGTGAAGGCAGATGTATGTAATATTCACAGTTGTTTCTTGGTATGTGTAGAAGTATGTGTAAAAAAACCCCAGAACAACAGATTGTTCACATGTGCTATACAAGGGCACCCAGGGGCCAAAGAAGGGTATATTAGGGAATGTTTTGTGCCAGACCCAGTGTTGTGACTTCACTGTTGAGGAATGAATTAACAGAGCGAGGGCAATCTGTTGCTGTGCGTGATATATAGATATGAAGTGCTTGTCTAAGATTCACTGAGGCAAATTTTCACACATCATTAGAGAAGGATATTAATGCACAGGAATGCCCATTTGTTATCTGGTGGTGCTTGCGTAACATAACTGACAGTATATATGTTCAATACTCATTGCTGATTTAATGAACCCTCTGGTGGTCTTCGAAAATATGTATGCTGTGAAATTTTTACTTCATCGGGGTGGCATGAAACTCTGTGTTTTTGTGGTACCTGCTATATGAACTTAAATAAGGGACAATAATGACGACAATGGATAATGTCAAAATATATCCAAATGGAAAACCTAATAAAAGTAATTATGTCTGAAAATACTTCAATAAGCAATTAGTGAAAATACATACATTCATAACATAATAATACACATAATTTTCCTTCTAATATATGTACTATTTTATATATGAAAAAATGGTGCACAATTTAGAGGTAAACATTGTCCAGTATCATGAAATCCCCTATTAATGAAAAAATATAGTAAATTCCTTTAATTAAAAAGTTATGCTTAGTCCTGATCCATAAGTGAGGAATACCAAAGGGTTAATACTTTAATTGATAGTTTCAGTCACATTTAGAAAGCATTTAAGTATAGCATGCAGTTGTCACTGAAAATAACAGAAATGAAATGAAATTTTGATCATAATCTTGGCTGTTTTAAGCTCCCACAAAGACAGAAAATAGCTCAATACGATGTAATATCAACAAGACAAAAACTGCAACAATTCTACACTAATAGACCTATTAATACATTATGCCATTCTTAACCACCGTCGATAACTGAGACGCAAGATGTGATAAAAGAAACATGAAAGTAGTACTGCCATGGATGACAACGAATATTAGGAAATGTCAGACCGCTGGATGGCACGACTGACCAATAAGAACCAAGTATTCCTGAACGCGTGTGTAATATTTTTCCGATATCACATCAGATTTTATTTTCCTTTAGACAGAACAGGGACAGTTGGGAACATCAAGACTCTGGGAGACACATACCAATTCACAGTGGATGTCCAAGACTTCTCACCAGAGGATGTGATAGTCACCACCTCAAACAATCAGATTGAAGTTCATGCTGAAAAGGTACAGACACAGACCTCTGTTTTATTCAACTGAATTTTCAGAATATCATTCATTCCCTTGTCTATGCATTTTGTTCAACAGCTTGCTGCTGATGGGACAGTGTTGAACACTTTTACCCATAAATGCCAACTACCAGAGGACGTGGACCCCACCTCGGTCAAGTCATGTTTAGGGGCTGATGGGACTCTCACTATAAAAGCACAGAGAAACACTGCAAAACTAGAGCATGCACAGACGTTCCGCACAGAGATCAAAATTTAGATCTTTCCCCTCCTGCTGTATCTGTTTCCCTGTGATAAATGACCTTGAAAATATAGCTACTTAGACCTGCTTTGTCATTCCTCCATGACCTTCTCTCATTTCTTCTCATTAGACTGGGATGCAATTTAATCCTGTCATATGTATTCAAAACATTCAAGACAAATGCACTGCGAACGTCAATTCCCTGCTAACTGCATATCACCTTACAGTATACATACAGTGGGGTCCAAAAGTCTGAGACCATATTGAAAATCTTTGATTCATGTTTTAAACTTAGAAAGAAATAAACCAGGATTTTGAGACTAGGAACGAAAAATTATGGATATTTAAATTAATAAGAAATGTTTCAGATTCTACACTATTTCTATGACACTAATCATGTGACTCTTTGGGTGGTTAAATGTTCTTGGTTTCATTTAAGCTCAATGTTATGTTAATCATAATAAAATTATGCTGAAGAACATGTTGGCACAAACTTGAATGCTGCTATCATAAAATAAAACCAAGTTTGCAATCTTTTCATGATATTGTTGAAAAAAAGTTAACTTCTCAAATTTTTGGAGCCTACTGTATGAAAAACAATCAGAAAGAAAGATGCAACTAATTCCCAAATGATGAGAAACCTATTCATTGAACTGATTGTTATTATCAATAGGTACATTTTCTAAATGTATAATTGTTGTGTTGTGTGATTAAAACACTATTTTAAAACAGAATAAAACAAGGACACCTTTAAAGAGCTTGTGAGTCAGTGGTTTGGTTCCTGTCCACTTCCATTAAAGTGAACATCATAAGCAAATGACAGGTACTCTATGTGTCTCTGAGTACTTATTCTATAAATAGTCTTCTGTTATTATTCAGTCTTATCATCGACTATTTTTATGCTTTATGTCATCCATCAACCTGTCACTGTGCTGTACCAGATACAAATGAATGCAAATCACTACCTGTTGTAGGCCTACATATTAAAACAGATTACTTCTTTCAAACTTGGAAATTAAAATTAAAACATAATCCCTGCATCCAGAGAAATGCAATATCAAAATCTCTGCCATGCTGAACATCCTAAACCACGATCTGATGGACTGGATTACGCTGGTCTCCAAGCCTAACCAACTAAAAATGCAGGAAAAATAAAAACTAAACCCAGATTGGCAGATCAGCCAGGACCAGATGTTTTCCAGCGTTCATAGTTTAAATCAATATTCTAAATGCTTATTTACATTAGATTAAAGAATGTAGCAACATACAGATATACCACAGTTCTTATTTGAACGTGAATAAAGCACCTAAATAACAAAGAAACAGGCCTGCTAATTTTTGCCCTAACATGGTAATGGTTTATTGACGATTTAGTTCATGGCTAAAATGTGCAGTAAGTGTGAGATTAATGTTAGATTTGCTCAAAACATATTTTAATATGTAACCCGTGGTGGTGTTTAAACTAGCTGCGTTTTATTTTATGGATATTTCCTCACTCATACTTAGCATACGATACTGTATTTAATAATAGCTAAAGTTCGCCGTCATGTGGTCAAAACAGTTACAAGAAAACCCGCGCATGCGCTTTGGTGCTTAACTTCCAGCCATTCGCTCGGCCACTATCAATCGATCAGAGAGCGGAAGATGGCGGCGCGACGAGGCTGAGCGCTGAGATCGATCACCGAAACACTCGATTGGACGGATCAGCTGAAGTCAGGGAAAGCGAGAAACTCGTCCATTATAAAAGGTAAAGAATGTCAAACATGACCCGATCATCCAATTGTTTTTAGGACTACTTTTCAGATAAGTCTCCAAACGAACGCTTTACTAAAATGAGCAAAGAAGAGGCAGGATTACAGCCCGCCTCTGTCAGCGCCATCTTGATCCAGCAGGGCCAGGCACGCTAAATTAATCCCGGAGCTCAGAGAGACAGAGAGAGAGAGAGGACTCATAATCAATCCGCAACATCGTCACATTCTTGTTGGGTTATTGCGCAGTTGCTCGCCAAATCACTAGACACATTTACTAGCTAAAGCCAGACAATCAGACATCATTGGGCTCGACTCGGGTGATAATGACAGTTTGAATGAGACTGCAGGACAAAATGTCCCGAGCGAGCTCGAGAAAAACGTTTCCGTGTCGCACAGAAACACATACGGATTGTTACGTAATAATATTTGTTTATTGATGCAAATAAAGTCTGTTAGATGATTCATGTTTGTGTAATGTACATGCACTGAATCATAATGAGAAGGATGCACCATAGAGGGATAATATTGTACTGTGGATTAGATAATTTCGTAATTGCATATTCAGATCATAGAACAGGAATAAATCTTCAGTTTTAGTACTTCAAATTGTGAAAGCACTTGCTTTGAAAAATACAATATTAAATCATGGCCATAATCACTATAGACACGAAGGACGACGCTTTTTCTGCATTATTCAGAGAGTTGATTCTTAAACTTTTACATGTGGTAAAATTCACTGGGACATAATTTGTATGAATGATCTTGGTACAAAGTTGACCAGACGAAGACCCTGGTTGACCTCAATTTGTTTACATCCTTGCCAAACTGGGACATTTGTTTGTGAGCCTCAAATTCAAAAGCAGCAATAGTGCAATATTTTTTTTTCTTCTGTTCTTTTCATGATCAGGATTCTGTGGCCTAAAGTGCCATAGTGTCCTCCATCAGTAATGGACTTTCCTTGGCATAGTGGGAAAGTTCTAGGTCAACTTAATGAACAACGTCAGTTGGGTCTTCTTTGTGACTGCACTTTTGTGGTGGATGGAGTTGACTTCAAGGCCCACAAGGCTGTGCTGGCGGCATGTAGTGCTTACTTCCGCACACTCTTTTTGGACCAGAAAGATGTTGTTCATCTTGATATCAGCAATGCAGCAGGTAGACTTTCATTCTTACAGATAACTTTAATTAAATGGACTGTCCACCTAAAAATGTCAATTACTCACTCTCATGTCATTCCAAATGCATTTCTTTCTCTCTACGGAACACGAAATAAGATGTTTTGAAGAACGTTGGGAACTAAATAATATTGGTGCCCATTGATCTCCACCGTATGCACAAAATATTTTCTTTCATGTTCCACAAAAGAAAGAAAGTCATACACTTTTGAAACAATATGAGAATGAGTCATTATTTTTGGGCAAACTATCCCTTTGATCTGATCTTTTTAACATTTCTGTGCTCTTTAGTTGTTTGTTGTTTTCTGCTTTTTTTTTCTAATGTCCTCAATCTTTTATTCAGGTCTTGAGCAGGTCCTTGAGTTTATGTACACTGCAAAGCTGACTCTGAACCCTCAGAACATAGAAGATGTTCTTGCTGTAGCTACTTTCCTTCAAATGCAGGAAATTGTCAATGCTTGTTCAGCTTTTCAGTCCTTGACTGTCCCTGCAACCAAACCTGGTTAGTGCAGAGTTCAAATTCTCATATGCCGTTAGTTTAAGAAGGTACTAAAGTTATAAATCTCTCAAGCCTCCCTTTCTCATTTGTGTTCATATAAAGTTGTAGTAACTGAGCCGGTGGAGGAACAGCCGAGATCTGTGAGGGATTCGGAGGATGCAAGTTCCCAGGAGGAGCAGGAGACTCATTCAGTGACTCAGAATGTGCTTCCTGAAGTGAAGGAAGCTCCCTTGCAGTCAGAAACAACAGAAACCCAGGGGGCTGCCAGTAACATGACTGAGAAACAAAGCACAAAGTCTCTAAGATCTGTCAGCAAAATTAGTGGGCTGTCCAAAACGAGACAAAAAAAAGCCAGTCTCTTGGAAAGCAAGGCAGAAACAGAAGAAGACAGAGCCACAAAAGATGTACCACCCTACCAAGATGACCCTTCTGATGCAGACTACACTCCTAGTTAGTGTCCATTCTCTACTTGTAGTGCTTTTCTTAATGTTAACCATGTTTAATACTTGTGTGACAACATACTGCTCCTACAGATCTCTCACAGAGGATGGCGGCTAAACGGTCGTATGTTAGCACAAGGAGAAGCAAGTCGAAATATGCAACCGTTCACATGACTTCACAAGGTAAATCCTGCCTTATATAACTATAGTGTGCATTCATCTTATATTTTTATGTTTAGGTTTCATAACTGTTAACATTTTTGCTAAAAGATGATGACACAGAGGTGTCAAAAACTGAGAGCGTGGAGAACGTGGTACAGGAGGAGGATGGAGAGGATGAAGAAGAGGAAGAAGAAGAAGAGGAGGAGCAGGAAGAAGGAGACGAGGAGATGGACACAGAGGATGGAGAAACGACGGGTTCAGAAGGGAAGCTGTCTGCGACCGCAGCTGAGCGCAGTGAGTCCAGAGCATATGGCTCCGTCATACACAAATGTGAGGTGAGAGATTCTTCAATTTTGTAATCCTTATTGTCTTTGTCCTTTATGTCTGTTTGTTATACAGTACCAGTCAAAAGCTGACATTACATTTTAGAAAAGTTGTATACATTTTTAAAAATAAAGGTTTTAATAGTGTTCTTTTAATTGTGTTGTATTTTTATTATGGTTTCTGATTCTTGCAGGACTGTGGGAAGAAGTTTACACACACAGGAAACTTTAAACGTCACATGCGCATTCACACTGGTGAGAAGCCATTTAGTTGCAGAGACTGTAACAAAGCATTCTCAGACCCAGCTGCCTGCAAAGCACATGAGAAAACACACAGGTGAGGACAGGATCTAATGCTCTTCTGCAGTCTCATCTGACTTGTCAACCATAAGACGAAATATTTACAGAAAAACTTCATGATGTGCAGTTTTCCTCAAACACGTTCTTACACATTTCTGTTTCTCCAGTCCTCTAAAGCCATACTGCTGTTCCACGTGCGGAAAGAGTTATCGGCAAATCAGTCTGCTGAACCTGCACAGGAAGCGGCACACGGATGAGGCGCGGTATAGCTGTGAGGATTGTGGGAAGCTCTTCACCACTTCTGGAAACCTGAAGCGGCATCAGCTGGTGCACAGTGGAGAAAAACCCTACCACTGTGACTACTGCGAACGGGCCTTTTCTGACCCCACTGCCAAGATGAGACATCTAGAGACCCACGACACTGACAAAGGTCACAAATGTCAACACTGTGACAAAAAATTCAACCAGGTGAGGGATCCATTTAAACTGGTGTTAAATTTAACCACTATTTTCTTTATAAATGTAATTATAAAAATCTTACAGTAGTATAATCATCTCAAAGTAGTATAATTAGTCTTAATGTTCATATTATATGTAAAATATACACTGATTTACACTCATTTTTTTTTTAATTAAAACTTTTATTCAGCACGGTTTCCACAAAAAAACTTATACAAATATGTATATTTAAAAAACAGCTATTTTAAATTGCATTTAACAATATTACTGTTTTACGGTAAAGCTTTACAATGAGGTCTCATTTGTTAACATTAGATAATGCATTAGTTAAACTGAACTAAGTGTATTTTTATATCTTTTATTAACCTTTGTTAATGTTAGTTAGTAAAAATGTTCATATTCATCTTAGATCACAGTGCATTACCTAATGTTTACAGATACAACAGATACAATACTTTTGTATGTTAATGTACATAATAGTTTAGTAATATTATTGTAACATAGCATAACAACAATATATATTACAACAATATAGAATCTAGCATAAATGATAATATATATAAATATTTACTGTAACTAAAATACAAATTATATTAAAATATAATGTAAATGTAGATATATTTATGTTTATATATGTATATAAGTTTATTAATATTGTAAGCATCACAACAGTGTTATCCACTTTTGCTTTTATATTATAATATGTAACATATTAAAAATAATTATGCAAAAATAATATAATATAATATACAGACAAAATGTATAGATTATACCATATTATTGAAATTGTATTATAGCCATTTCTACAGCAGTATGCTATAATACAACGGCATTTTAATCAGGCATTACAAAAAACTGAGCACATAACTTTTTCTGTTATTGAGACAGAATGTGCAGTAAACTGATCACCGTAAACGAATAGATTTAATTTAGTGTTTTTTTTTCTTTTCTAGTTGGGGAACCTGAAAGCACACCTGAAGATCCACATTGCAGATGGGCCACTTAAGTGTAAGGAGTGTGGGAAACAGTTCACCACCTCAGGTGAGATTCACAAATTGGGACAAGGTGTGGTATTTTTGCAGCAATATGTACATGCGCAAAGGAATTTTAATGTCCCTCCATGGTCTGTTCACAGGCAACCTGAAGAGACACCTGCGTGTGCACAGTGGTGAAAAGCCTTTCGTCTGTATGCACTGCCAGAGAGCCTTTGCCGACCCTGGAGCCTTGCAGAGACATGTGCGCATCCACACAGGTATGTGCCATTTCTCATGTCAGTGTTATCTTTAAAGAGGACCCATTATTCCCTTTTACAAAGGTCTTGATTTTGTTTTGAATGTTCACACTTAAATGTTCAAAAAACATTATTATTATTTTTTTTTGCAAATTTTACATTGTTGCAGCACCTCTCTTCCCAGACAGTCTATATTACTGTTCTGGTTTCTGTGAAGCCACACCCCTGACCATAACATGTTAGATTCGGGTGGAAAAAACAGAGCTTAATGATATAGAGTATAACTTCCTTTGGAGTGGACTTTGTAATTTTTCAGGACTTTTTCATTAGCAACATTGCACATTAAAGAAAGTTGAAAATGTAAAGAAGCACAATAGGTCCTGTTTAAAAGTTTATTTGAATATCTCTGTCTTTTAGGGGAAAAGCCCTGTCTTTGTCTGATCTGTGGAAAAGGCTTCACACAGGCCAGTTCGCTCATTGCTCATGTTCGCCAACACACTGGGGAGAAACCGTATGTATGTGACCGCTGTGGAAAAAGGTATTTGAGACACTGCATGAATGATTTTGCATAGATTCACAATGGCACCACATATCAAAAGTTTGATTTGGCTGTCATTCCTCAAAGGTTTGTCCAGTCCAGCCAGCTGGCCAATCACATCCGTCATCATGACAATATCCGACCACACAAGTGTCACACCTGTAACAAAGCGTTTGTCAATGTGGGAGATCTCTCAAAGCACATCATCATTCACACAGGTAAGATGCAACATTTTTTTTACATATATTTGAGCCTTTTCTTATGCATTTCTCTCTTATGGGCTTCTAATGACTTCTTGTTTACAGGGGAGAAACCTTTCCTGTGCGATAAGTGTGGCCGAGGATTCAACCGTGTGGATAATCTGCGTTCCCATGTGAAGACAGTGCACCAGGGGAAGGCGGGCATGAAGAGACTGGTTGTGGCTGAGGAGGATGACGACGACGAGGAGGAGAAACTGCTGCCTGACTCTGCCCCCGGCTCAGAGCTCGACAATAACGAAGTCAACATCGTCACCGTTACTACAGATGACATTGTGACTTTGGCCACAGAGGCTCTGGCTGGCAGTACCGTAGCACAGCTCACAGGTCAGAGAATATGTGATAAAACTGATTATTACACTGTGCCTTGTAGAAAGGCGATTCCTAAAGGAAAATGCTAAATCTGAGTGTCACCATAATGGCACTTGGATAGTCTCTTGATATTATTTGTTGTTTTTGACCTTGTAGTGTTGCCTGTAGCGACCTCTGTATCCGCAGATGAAACTGAGGCACTGAAAGCAGAGATCACCAAAGCAGTGGAGAAAGTCCAAGAAGCTGGTGAGTAATACATCATTTATATTGTAGGGGATTTTACAGATAAAGTTCCAAGGACCAGATATGATAATGAAGGAGGACACTAACAAGGAGTTTGCAGGCCTGCTTACGCACACATTCAATACAGCAGAAATTACACTCCACTAACTACATCATTACTTCAGGTGATTCTGATTGGCTAAGAAATAGATAAACACATATGGACTGATAGGCAGAAGCACATCTCCATCGATTATCCAAATGACACCAGGACCCTGGTTAGGGACGGAGTGACCTAGGACACAGATATGCGTTTTTCCACCTGGATCTGTAACAAAAAATATTAGCGCACATACACGGATACACAGCTTCTTCAAGGTTGAAGTTGGCTGAACAGGATACTTCCCCAAAACATACTGATAACAAGTTCTCTGTCCCAGTAAGAGGTCCAGACACTCAAGTGATTGAAGATGGAAAAGTAAAATAAATGTATTAACAAATGCTGAAGAAGTCATTCAAATAATTTAATATTTAGAAAGATAAATATTGATTAATAACTTGATTATAAATCATTCAAAAGATATATATTGAAGTGGCAGTGGATTCCAGAATCCAACCCCTTCAATATACCGTATATATTATTGTTGTTAGTCGATTAAAAAAAATGAACTAATTGCATATTTATTAATACATTAATATATTTATTAATCCCACCTAACATTATAATTTGTAATACATCATTTCAATTAATGTAAATGCATCCTAATTAATGTAGAAACAACATAAAGATGGTATATTTTAAATATTTATGCATTTATATCTTTATCACCGACACTAAAACTGCTACTCTGTCTCTATTAAATGCATTTCCCACCTCTGGGGTTGAAATAAGTAAGAGTTAATGTTTTCAATGTTTTTGACCCATGTAACCTTGCATTTTAATAAATAAGGTTATGTCACCAACATTTTGCATACCAGTGAATTTCACAGCTCTTGATTCCAATTTTTATTCAACAACAAAAACTATTACCCAGTAATATAAAGTTCAAACATTTTTAAAGGCTAGTGAATAGTCGGTAATAAAATAAGAACAATATCTTAAAATATTTCAGTGCCATTGATTTGTTTCAAGATGCACATTTTTTCAAGGGCACGTTTATAAAAGCTACTTAAATGTCCTGTTACAGCCACTGCCATAACACAAGAGAGGAACAACACAAAGGCTCGATCGGATAGGAGTATTTATTATAATAACTCAATATATAAAGAACATGTGGGATAAATTAATCAGAAACAAAATAAAACAAACACAAAACAGAGCACATCCCCGTGTCTAGCCGGATGCTGAAGTTCCCCCCAACACATGACAGCTTGACTTCTTTTAAAATGCATGCTGATGGTCCACAGCTGGAAGGAATCTGCTCAAACAAAACACATAATCGCCTTTCCTGTCCCCTAGAGGGCAGACTGACAATTAAATAAATACAAATACATACACATGTAACATGTCCTAATTGAACTAAAGTCTAATACTAGCTCAATCCAAGCCCTGTTTGTGAAACCAAGCCCTAATTTTCCAGCAAGTCTGTGTGATCGGTATCCAAAGAAGAATATAAATATTAATCAGGGAAATGCAATTTTCTTATTAAAGTTATCTAATGTGCAAAAAGAGTACACCCTCCTGAAAGTTACAAAATAAAAATAAATACAAATATTCTCATGCATGTTAAAGGCATTTTTGATCAAAAGGTGAATATGTTGAACCAAAACATTTAAATAAAAGTAAATTATTGACAATTAAAAGAGTTATATAACATATTGAATCATTCCCAGACTTAATGCTGACAACAATGGAACCATTTGGGAGAGAATTGTCAGAAGGCTTATTTCTTTGCACAACATTTTAAGTGTAAAAATATAGCAAAAGTAACACAGAAATTCAAAAAGAATGGATCTCTGGAAATGTAAAAGCACGGATCAATCAAAATGTATGACATTACAAGGGGGAAGAGTATAGAGAGAAGTGCCTGGGCTCCAAGGTGACGTTTTGTGGTAGTAAAGTTCTTATGCATGAGGGAGTTGTGCTTAACCTTTTTTGGGCACTTTTTCAACATGAAAAGGACTCTGTACATTATCCCAAGGTGAAAATCCTTCACTGGACAAGTATTTGACCCAACCTTAAAAACTATTGGGCACCTGTGGGGGATTTTGTAGAATTAAGGACAAGCGACAGTCCCATTCAAACATCAGGGCACTCAAGCAGGTCATCGTCCAGGAGTTAACACAGAATAGAAGTGAAAATTTATTTTGAACTTGTACAGTCAATGTCAAGCTGAAACCGTGTGTGCTGCTCAATTCCTGCAGATCCCAACACCCAGATCCTGTACGCATGTGACTCGTGTGGTGAGAAGTTCCTGGATGCCAGCTCTCTGGCCCAGCACGTGCGCATTCACACTGCCCAGGCCCTGGTCATGTTTCAGGCGGACTCTGACTTTTATCAGCAGTACGCAGGAGACGGCACATGGCAAACCACCGAGCAAGTCATCCAGGGAGGGGAGCTCTTGTTCCGGACACGGGAAGAGGACAGTGAGGAAGGAGAAGGAGCTCTAGCCCAGCCAGAATCTCAAACCGAGGGAGCAGAGGAGGAGACCAGTTCACAGGCAGAGACAGAGGAGGGGTCTGGAAAGGTGTAGACTGAAAGTCAAGGACAGTGAGGAGTTTCTGACCTGAATTAGCCCAATGAGAGTTAAAAGGACAGAGATCCACATGGAGCTTAGACTGTCACAAAGTGTAATATTTCTCACAAATATTTTGTCTGGTTATTACTGATTAACATGCTATAATTAAACACGCTCATATTTTGAAAATGCTAGGTAGATGTCATAATATCTCAAACCACAGCACTATTAAAAGTACATTCTATAGAGTTAAGTTTAAATAAAAAAGAATAATGTAATGTAATATGAACAAAATGCTGTCAATCCTTTTAATACTATTGTCTCCCTGTAAATGTTCTCTGGCAGATCATGTATTCACACTATTTTAGACTGTTTCATTTTTCAACAAATCAGTTACCGAATTTTTATTTATCAATCGTGGTTTCTAGATTTTGCTCAATTTCCACTTGAGCATAGTACTGCTTGAACATTTTCATTTTAAAATGCATTCTAGAAAACAGACTATTAAAAATTCGTATTACTACTGCGTTGCAATCAAACTTCTATTTTTGAATGTCACAGCTTTCGTTGTCAAATACTATGTAAACTAGTATTATGAGTGATCAAGTATGCAATTTAATGGTTTGTTAATAAACTATCTTTTGGTTGGTAGTTGAGTTATTGTTGCCACTGAAATAAATGTGTATAGTATTGTTGATTTCATTTTCGTGAAATCGGTTTATCGAAAACCATTGCGACTTTGATGAGAGCTTTATAAATCTGATCAGTTTAGAAACAACACTACATGGACCACATTACAAAGCATTTTGTTGAGCACGGTTTGACATGGACTGCAGGTATCAGAAGTGTGAGCGCTTTGTTGTTTTTAAAGTGTGGTTTGGCCTATGTTCAGTATTAAGCTTCCAGTGGGAGTAATTGCAAACTCTTTCATGTGGTGTTCAGTTGTGTGCCAATTAAGGATTGAACCTTTGCTTCAAAACAAGTTTCAGTTGTTTCATGTGTATTAGCTTATTGAGGTTTAGAAATAACAACAGAGAAACGGTTAAGTAAGTGAACAGGAAAACAGGTGTTGATTATTTGGCTTCTTTTTTAAAAAAAAAAAAAAAAACTATATATATATATATATATATATATATATATATTCATATTCAAAATAGCTTTTTAAAAATATACATATATTTGGTTTGGAGCTAGTGAATATCCTCAAGTTTTCATTTTCTGTACATTGGCAAAAATGCTCAAGGTGTGTCGTTGTTGTCCAAAGAATCAATAAATTGACAATATATGTGGCAAGCTGTCACAATAGAACTTGGAAGCTAAATGTAAAACAGTAAAATTATGAAAAGTAATTTAATTCATGAAACGCCACACAAATGTAAAGTGTAACATTTGGAAACGTCATATAAATATCACATAAAAACCAAAGCCTATAGGCTAATGTATAAAAGCATTGTTTTGGCAAAAACAAATATAGGTATAATGGATTAAATAACCAACAAATAAATAATGGCTATATGTAATAAAAATATCTTCACATTCAATTTTATAAAATTCATTGGACTTCCTCTCACACACAGAGGCCTGCTCAACGAAAAGCATATCGTTGTGTTGTACTGACCCCTGTTGGTTGTTAAAAATGTAAATATAGTTTGTACAAAACACGAAAAGGCTATGAATATTTTTTTTCAAATCTATCTAGGAATAATCAGGTCACTCGCATAAATTAAATTAAATTAACATATTATTTGTTTGAAAATAAACGTCAAAAAAATAAATATATAGAATTGTTAATTTAACTTAAATTATTAATAAATAAAATAAATTGTTACAACTGTATGTATTTTTTTGGCAAAATTCCTGCAAAAGATAAATTATGTGCAGACATGACACATATTTGTCTCATTGTAATATTAATGAAGCCATGAGGCAGCACGCGATTGGCTGCTGCTCCGGGTCAGAGTTCGCATCCGCGTTAGCGCTGACGTTGTCCAAAGGAGGAAAATGGCGATGGGTTGCTTGTCAATGAGGGAAACCGCGACTCTTGCAACATTAACCTGCAAAAGACGGCGTGCGACAATGATTCCCACATTGTCTGGCGGGTTCAGCAAAAGCACTCTGTTTGTGTTATCCGTGGCATTCATGTTACAGGCAGTTTTAGCAGACGGAAAGACTCTCGTTCTGCTGGACAATCCCAACATCAGAGACACTCATTCAATCTTCTTCCGCAGTTTAGCAGGTGAGCTACAAATGATCTGATATCTTTTATTAAAATACTTCAAAAATATCACCTGGAAATAAGCTTAATATGTTGACTTATTTGCTGAATGAGTAGAAGATGCAGATGTTCATCTGACTCAGTTATTGCACCAACATGCCTCTACTGATACAGAAGGGTATTGTGTGTTTCTGTTCAAGTGTTTTAACCCATAATTACGTTGTTGTTCTCAGATCGTGGGTTTGACCTTACCTTCAAGACTGCTGATGATCCTGGTCTCTCTCTGATAAAGTATGGCCAGTTCCTCTACGACCATCTCATCCTCTTCTCTCCAACAGTGGAAGGTGAGGCCTGTTATAGGTAACATGAATTTCATGTCATGTTGCCATTTTTATGTTTGAACATCCATTTTCTTACGTTTGCAAATCTCCAATAAAACAGATTTTGGGGGCAACATCAACGTCGAGACCATTACAGCCTTCATTGATGGTGGAGGGAATGTTCTCGTTGCTGCCAGCTCTGATATTGGTGAGTGCCGTTTTGAATAAGTGAACACATATTGGCCTGCTGATGTCAATGTAATCTTTTTGCCACTATGACTCTGGCAGGTGACCCACTTCGAGAGCTAGGCAGTGAATGTGGGATTGAATTTGATGAGGAGAAAACCGCTGTCATTGACCATCATAACTATGATGTGTCTGATCCTGGCGAGGTAAGTAATGGAAGCGTCAAACAATTTATATAAAATGAAATGTTCAACATGAAATAAAAATGTACTTATTTTCTTAATGCGCTTGTATTATTGTTCATTACTCTTCAGTATACCACATTCAAGTCAAAAAAAAGTCTTTGGAATCATGTAATGTAAATTATTTGCATAGACTCTGAAATGATTTTTAACTTTGGCGGATGTCACCTACTGTAGGCTGTTTGGCTTTATCCAAAAGCAAGATAGCATTTAGTCATTGGTTTAAGCCAGGGATGCCCAACTTTTTTTTTTTTTTTTTTTTTTTTTTTTTTTTCAGACAAAAACTGATTGATTTAAAATAATTCATTGAAATACCCCCTTAGATTTTAAGCTGATATTTCCATAACAATACTTAACATGTTCATGGTTCTTTGATATTGGGTAATGGTCACATGACATGCAGGTAAACAAATAAAATATTTAATCTTTTTTTAAAAACACATATTTAGTGTTTTATTATGAAAGTGATGTGTAAAAGATTGTGGCAACAATAGAAAAATACATATAAAATGTGAAATACTTGAGGGTGAACTTGCCCTTAGAATTAAAATGGGTTTCTATTTCTTGTCAAGTTAATATTGTAATTCTTTTACTCGTGACATATTTACGCCAGAGTTTAAAATTTTTGTTTGAAGCCTTATAATTCGTGCTGAAGTTTAATTCTTTTTCTGTCTTCTTTCCAGCACACGCTTATTGTTGCAGACCCAGAGAATCTTCTTAAAGCCCCAACTATAGTTGGCAATCCCACTGATAAACCCGTCCTGTTCAAAGGTGTTGGGTAAGTGGTCTCTTGATACCCTGTTACTTGCTTATTGTGAAAATGTAACTATTCAAGTTACAAGTTACGTCTCTTCCTCAGCATGGTGGCTGACCCAGACAACTCTCTGGTGCTGGACATTCTGACAGGATCCTCTACCTCATACTCCTACTTCCCTGATCGTCCCATCACACAGGTAAATATTTCAAAATGTGGTGCTCAAGGACAGCCACAATATTTTAATGTTACATTTTTTCAATGTTAAATTCATTCCCACTCATCTCAGTTCCCTTTTTGCTTTCCAGTATCCTCATGCAGTCGGAAAGAACACCCTTCTGATTGCCGGTCTGCAAGCAAGAAACAATGCGCGTGTGGTTTTCAGCGGATCATTGCACTTCTTCAGTGATGCTTTTTTCAACTCCCCCGTGCAGAAGGCTGCCCCTGGGTCAAAGAGGTCTGTTATGTTACATAAATATATATTCAGACATTAAAATACATTGTGACATTAGCTTTGAAATCATGTGTATTGGTGATTATTTTGATTGAGCTGGACGGCCGATGGCTGATAAAGTTGATAGGCCATATGTGACATCACACTTTTAAAACTCATTTTTCATCATTTAGCAGACGCTTTTATCCAAAGCGACTTACAAGGGGAGCAATTAGGGGTTAGGTGTCTTGCTCAAGGGCACTTTAGTCATGATATCGAAGGTGGAGAGAGTTTATTCTGTTTATTCACAATCCCCACTTTCAATTCCTGCCGGTGTGGGAATCGAACCAGCAACCTTCTGATTACAAGCCCGACTCCCTCACCACTAGGCCACGACGAGAAGTGATCAATTGTAAAATATAATTTTGAAAATCAATACTTTTGAACTTGACAAATTCATCTTGTAAATAAAAATACTGTAGAAACTTCTTGTTTCTGTAATGCCATTTACAGTATTTTTCACAAAGAAATAAAGAGACAAAACTATTAAGGTTACACTTTATTTTAAGGGGGCTTTGTTACACTGTAATTTTACATTTAAGTACTGAGTAATATCAAGTAACTACATGTACCTACTATAGGGTTAGGATTAGGGTTTGGGTTGGTTCAGAGTTAGTTGCATGTAAATATGCAATACATTTTTCATATTATATTCGTTTTCTTTGTTCAACAGTTGTGTAATATCTTAATTTAGACAGAATTGTTAAACAAAGACCATAAACTGATGAAGACACAGAATCTATTGCTTTGACACGTTGGCCAAATAGGCCAAAAACTTAATGGCCAATGCGGATAAATATGCGGATATGCCAAATATTGGTGGATATATTGCTCTTGGTGATTATATTGGTCAACCATTAAAGTGTATTCTTTTGTTTGACTGAGCCATGCTGAAAGATATTCTCCATTTGTTTAGAGTTTTTATAATGGATGATGTGTCCATTCTTCTTAGATATGAACAGACTGGTAACCTGGAGCTGGCAGAGGCCCTGTCCCGCTGGGTGTTTAAGGAGGCTGGTGTTCTGAGGGTTGGAGCTGTTACCCATCATCCAGTTGGAGAGAGCACACCCCCTGCAGCCTATACCATCACTGACCTTGTGGTGAGGCATAGTGTTTAGTGATTTTATAGGCATTCTAGTTCATTTGACAGTTTTGACACTGGAAGTGTCTTCTGATTTGTGACTGAAGCGAGAAAATATTTTTGCTTGTTGATTCTGAAGAATGTTTTGCTTTGAAATTAACTAACATTCACTTTTCTTTCAAAGCAACATGGTATGTTCAACAAACAGAGCAATTTGACTTACTACTACTGTCTGCATTGTCTCTACAGGAATACACCATTGTGATTGAGATGCTGTCTGGTGGAAAGTGGGTGCCCTTTGATGGAGATGACATTCAGCTGGAATTTGTCAGAATTGATCCATTTGTTAGGACTTACCTCAAGAAAAATGGTATGTTGCTATTCGTCTCAAGTGCATGTACCGTTCAAAAAGTTGGGGTCAGTTAAAAAATTGCCGTTATTCAGCAAGGATGCATTAAATTGCCAGTAAAAACATTTTTAATTTAAATAGAAGTCTTCTATAAAAACATTCTGTTCATCAAATAATATTCAACAAAAATATTTTTTTCCACAATGATAATAATGAGGAATGTTTCATGTGCACCAAATCAACATATTAGAATGATTTCTGAAGGATCATGTGATACTGAAGACTGGAGTAACGATGCTGAAAATTCAGCTTGGTCATTACCAGGATAAATTATTATTATTATTTTTTATTTTTAAATAGCTATTTTAAATTGTAATTTCACAATACCACTGCTTTGTATTTTTGATTTAAATAAGTGCAGCTTTTGCTGATGTCTTTCAAAAACATTAAAAAAATCTTACTGACCCAAAACTTTTAAATAGTAGTGTATGTTAATAATGAATGGCATTAAAAAGATATGACTGTTTGTTTAGGTGGAAAATACAGTGTACAGTTCAAGCTTCCTGATGTATATGGAGTTTTTCAGTTCAAAGTTGACTACAACAGACTTGGCTACACGCACCTGTACTCCGCAACCCAGGTGAGATTCATAACTTTCTATATATATATTTAGGGTTCTCAATATTTCCGTAGTGATTTATTAAGACTCTTGAAATGTACTGATTCTGTTGTTATCCCACAGGTGTCTGTCCGGCCCCTGCAGCATACCCAATATGAGCGCTTTATCCCCTCTGCCTTTCCATATTATGCCAGTGCCTTCTCTATGATGGCAGGACTCTTTGTCTTCAGTTTCGTCTTTCTGCATATGAGAGAAAAAGAGAAGTCTGATTAAAATGAGTACTAGTAATGAGTGCAAGAAAATATAAAAACAGAGCTGATGTGCTCCAGACCTCTAGCAGTCAGGATGAATAGAGATCTGAAATATGTTGGTATGGGCTCATTTTGGTGAGTTGGACAGTGTGCCATTACAAAACAAAGTGTAAATCATCTTTTTTTTTTTTTCTTTTTTTTTTTTTTTAAAGGGGGGTTGGGTAATCTAACAAAAGATGTTTTTGTTTTCTGGTTTGCCATTTGGTTATTTAAAGTGATTTTTTGGGGCACTCTTCATTTATTTGTATAAAAGGCAACTTAAAATGGTTTTTATTGTACAACGTGCACTGATGTTTCGGCTCTTGCTATGAAAAGATTGTTTTGAAATCTACCATTTGTAAAAAGAGGAATGGATGCTCAAAATGTGGTTGAAACACCTGAAGGCAGTAAAGTTTTAACATTCCACCACTACACTTTTTTGTCTCTGTTGTTCAATTGCATCACACTTGAAAGTGCCCGATTCTATTCATGATGGTTTTAAGAGTTATAGTTTTTACAGAACCTTATCTCTAAAATGTAAACTACACACGCAAGTTTATTTTGTTACCCTATTCCTTTCAATTCTTAAATACATGGGTATTTATCTGACTCTAATCTGATTAATCTGACTCAATTAAAGTTGTTATTCTTTAACCTCTTTAAAGTTAAGTCTTTCTTAGAACTGATAGGAAAACGTAGGATTTAACCTGAACGTTTAGATACTGTTGAAACCTAAAGTCGTTATCGGTGATTAAAGGAAAGATTCTCAAAATCTTTAAAGCAGGCAAAGTTATTTATTAAGTTACATGTCTAAATATACAGGAAGTAGAATGGAACAACATAGTGTTATAGGAAACTTAGTTGTAGCAAATAATGCATTGTTGTGCAGAAGAGGCCATAAAAGCCTTTTCTGTAGTGTGCGGGAGTGGCAGGGTTAAAGCCTTCCTTGTACCTTGAGCAAAGTATGAAAGTGAAGACGTATTGTCAAGTATGGTGACCCATACTCAAAATTGGTGCTCTGCATTTAACCCATCCCAAGTGAACACACAGGAGCAGTGGGCAGCAGTATCGAAGGTGGAGAGAGTGTTGTTTATTCACAATTCCTGCCGGCGTGGGAATCAAACCGGCAACCTTCACGTTACAAGCCCAACTCCCTCACCATTAGGCCACGACTGCCCCATAGACTTTTATAGATGAGTGGAATACCAACACCCAAAACAAACTGAAAGGAAACCAAAAGATACTGCAAATGAGCTGTGATCAAGAGGGGGAGAAGTACATTAACATTCTCCTCAATGTATGTTTAAGCAATACCTAGATTGCACATTAGGATACTTTAATATCTTAAGTTCACTGCCATTCAGTTCAGTTTATAAACTGTGATATGTGACCAAACACGACAAAGTTACATGTTAGAAAACACTGTTAGATTAATAGTATGTCAAGTGAAGTAAATAGTACGAATGTGTCATTGAGGTGTAAGTACTACGTCCTGGAGTGTCCCAACAGTCCTCAATCAGGATATTGATGAATCCCTTTCATCAAGTATACATTAGCATACTGTGATGATGAAGGTCATTGCGCCACATTGATTCATATGTATATCTTCAAAGGGATTTCCGAAGTACAAGGCAGTAAAGAGTTCTACCCATAATCGCTCAGCCAGACATGTTTTTAAAAGAAATCTCTTGTGTTCAGAAAGACTGCATTTATTTGATCAAGAATACAGTGAAAACGGTAATGTACAATATTACAATTTAAAATAACTGCTATTTCTAGGAACAATATTTCTATTTTAAAATGTCATTTTTGAGATATCAGATCTGAATTTTCAGCAGCAATTATTCCAGTTTCAGTGTCACATAATCCTTCAGAAATTATGATTTGGTGCTGTTTTTATTGCAACACATTTTTTCAGGATTTATTAGAAATATAAGTCTAATGCTGTAAATGTTTGCTGAATAAAATTATTAGTTTTATTTAAAATATATTAATATTTTTTTTAAAAAAAGGTTTTTAAATAGTTAAGAATGCCTCCCTTTTTTCCTATTACATAAAGTGTATGCTGTTAATATCAAAATTTTGTACTTGTTTGCAAGAACAATTAGATTTTTTATCCATATAATAAAAAATAGTTTCTTTGATTCTTTAGATAAGGACAAATCTACACAATCCTCTTGTCTTGGATAAAATATTCCTAATTTTTATGTCGCGTTGGATAAAAGCGTCTGTTAAATGAAAACATCTAACGTTAAATGTAAGTAACGTTAGTCTTCGATAGTCAGATTTCTTGGAGACAAATTGTTATATGTGATTTTACTTTAGCTTTTTAACTGTTTTGTTAATGCAATAAGAGCCGTACAAGACAAAGAATGTGAGATTACGTGCTTGAGTAATGACGTATAATTGAACCGACAGAAGTTGTAGTCCTTATGTGGCGACTTGCTAGAAACGTGTTTTATTTTTAAACAAACAACTTTTTCCAAATTCAAATTTGAAGCGTGACCGCGTATAATTCACGTCGTACAAACGTAAAAGTCTCTAATGTTAACCACAAACCATATATCACCCATAAAACGAAAGCCGCTAAAACTACAATTTAACGTCATCACTAAACAGCTCGTGGCCTGTGAACACAAACCGAGTCGGGAGCGCGCGTCAGCTGACACCCGCAGAGAGAGCAGAGCCAGAAATGGATCAACTCAAAGTCAAAGACAGGATCCTCGAAAACATCTCTCTTTCCGTCAAGAAGGTAAGAAACCGCTATACATCTAGCGAGGAAATATATTGACCTTCTCTACATATTAATTTCGAGGTTAGTTTGAGGGTTTTGATGTTTACGCTATCAAAATAGTTGGGCCTCCCCCCCCCCTCCTCCTGCTGTGTTTTGGTGAAAACAAACGCCTTGACATCTTAAGAATAACATCTAGTGTTTTCAAATCAATGTTTAATGAATACCAGTTTAGCCAGTCAACTGTCGCTGCTCTAAATTGATTATTCTAGTTTATATTGTGTACTTATAGCGTAGTTAATACCTGCTTATCAGTAAAATGACATGAAAGGAATAAAGTCATTTTAGGCTAAGTGAAGTAAACACTTGTTTACTGCTTATGCATCATAGACACATCAAAATAGTGACAGAATGCCTCTGTAAACAGGTCCTGTGATCAAATGAGATCCTATTAATAGGACATCCAGAGCTTGCTGCTTATTTTATGGGACATCCCGGGTCAATTTTGTTCTGTATAAACTTATTGAACCTTTGCTTTTTGCAACTTTCTTTCTTGGTCTTTTGCACCTGTGATTCAATCTGAATAATAGTGGCTTAAACACCCTTCTGTCTTTTGACTTAGTCATTCAGATATTAGCTCATCAGGTGCTTGGCATTAGTACTTTCTCATGGATTTTTGATGGACTTAACATAAAGCTCCATTTCCATCAGTTAATCACAGAATGGTGAATTCTTAAAAAAAAAAGGGCATTCCTCATCTTAGGTTGTTCATCCAGAATGAAAAGGATTGATTGGAATGTCATGGCTGCACATATGCACAAGCATTTTTCATTCATGTTCACGTGATCATTCTTTAACACTTTGTAACATTTGATCCACAGTTGCAGAGTTACTTCGCCGCCTGTGAGGATGAGACGCCAGCCATCAGGAACCACGACCGGGTTCTTCAGCGGTTGTGTGAACACCTGGATCACGCTCTGCTTTATGGGTTAGACAGACGGCACCAGAGCCTTTGGATATTTAAACACTTTTTAAGCAGATATTTGGAAGGACACCGGTTTTCTGTTTTCTTTATGTCTTGAAGGCTGCAGGACATCTCATCAGGTTACTGGGTCCTTGTATTACACTTCACACGGCGAGAGGCCATCAGACAGATTGAGGAACTCCAGCACATAGCTACCAATCTTGGCAGAAGTAAGACCAAAAACTTTACCGCCTGACTCTGTGATGTGCTTGATAATGGTTTTAAAGTGCAGTACTGTTCAAAAGCATGGGGTCAGTAATATGTTTTTGCAGATATATTAAGATGTTGAATATTGTGGTACTGTGTGGCCTTGTTTCATGCAGTTCACTACGACTGCTGTGTTGTTCCGCAGGTCGTGCCTGGCTCTACTTGGCACTCAGTGAAAGTTCTTTAGAAAGCTACCTCCGACTTTTTCAAGAGAATCAAGGACTGCTCCAGAAATACTATTACAAGTCAGTGACTTTGAGAAAATGGGTTTTATTGTTCTTCTGTGGTTTCAGATCATATACGTACTTCCTTTAAGCAGTCATCTGATTTTTGTGATTTCCTCCTTTACAGAAATGCTTTGGTTTGCAGTCATGATCATCTCACTCTGTTTCTTACACTTGTCTCTGGGCTGGAGTTTATCCGCTTTGACCTCGAACTGGTATTACTCTTCATTTATTTTCCTGTCTAGAATTAGATCGGCTGCTTCACTGGGGCATACAGGGCATATCACATGTTATACAGTTTAGTGCCAAACAACTGACTGTTCTTTACAAGCTTACAAACTAAGACAAAGTCTATCATTTAGGTGGTTATTTTGACACCTTTTTGTCACTTTTATTCCTTTTAATAGTACATTTTTAAACAGCCCTGCAGTATAATTTTTTTTTTTTTTAAATATATAAATAACTATGAATATATCATGCTGCCTCTCAATTGGAAGTGTTAAGTTTTAGATGGAATAATGAACGCCTTATACACTTCCCAAACGTATTTAATGTCAATTAGCCTCTTAATTACCCACTCTTCCATTACTAAATCTTATACCATACATACTGTCTTCCATGACTGAATGTTTCGATATTTCCATGGGCTTATAATGCTAAGGATTTTTTTTTTTTTTTTTTATAAACAGGATGTCCCATACCTGGATGTTGCTCCTTATATGCCAGAATACTATAAACCTCAGAATCTGTTGGATTTTGAGGAAAGGTTGCCCAGCTCTGACAGCCTGTCGCTGCACTCTTTCACTTCCCTCACCTCCACTAATCTTGAGTGGGACGACAGCGCCATTGCCCCGTCCAGTGAAGGTGAGGTGCTTGGATTCAATTCTCCATCTTTTTCTCCCTCTGTCTCTGTTACTATTCTAACTTCTGTATCTTATTTTCACACTTTATTATATTGTCTTTCTGTTTTCTTCTTTCTTTTACAAATTGGCATGTTTCCCTTGATATAATTCATTATTCTGCACCAAGATGACAGTAATTTTTGTTAATGTTTATTTATATAAAAGAGGAGGACAGTGAGTGTTCAATAATCTGTGACCTTACATGATCATCACACATTAATGCTTTCATTTAATTCAGTGACACATTTCACTCCTCACAATGTTTCATTCAGTTTTTATTAGTTCCTAATATGCAAAGTTTCACGTTCACTTTTTTTGTTCTCTTACAGTTTCTGTTTTTCTTTCATTCACTTCATCATTCTTTCCTGCCTATTGATGAGTCTTATTTCTCCTTTTTTAGATTATGATTTTGGTGACATCTTCCCTGTGTTGCAGTCACTGCCAAGTGCAGACTGGGAAGGTGGGACATGGTTATTTCCCCCTCCCCAATCTAAAGTTTGCAACCCCACACAATCCATCCTTCCAACCCTACTAACCAGCATTGCGCATGTCTTTTTCACTCAGTGCACGTTTGTTTCATGTGCAGAAGCTGTTATAGACAATGTGCTTGTGATGAGTTCATAGACGGGTTGCTGGTGCCCACTGTCGATATTAGGCTAAACCGAATTCAACCCTTCGCTGATGCTGGGCTTTTTGGGACGATACTAAAACAGACACAGTGCTTGATGCAGCTGAAACTCGCTGTCTGTTGACTGATTGCGTTTTCTGCCGTGGCAGCTGGTTTGCATGTTTGTTGCTTGGATTTTTAACCAACTGCTTCCAAAGCTTTCAATTCAGTAGCAGATATCATAACTTAATTATTATGAAATGCTGACCATAATAGCCAAATAGCAGTCTTTTAAATGTACACCAAGTCTTTGCTTGCATGATATTAAGTTATTTAATAGTATATTCATTTTTTTTTTACAAATGTACTATAATGATATTAATATACTATAATTTTTTTTAGATTACTTCATTGTATTTAATGCAGATACAACTCTAAATGAAACGGTTTTAATATCAAATTACGTCTTTCTAAAATAAACAGTCAGAATAGTCAGAACCATTGCAAGAGCTCTGGCACACATATGTATATATGTTATATGTGTATGAGGCAAATATCAGAAAACTAACAGCAAAAATGTTTATTTACAGGTGATTTAATAATTTGCACAATTTGTGATTATTTTCCCTTAATTCTTAGAAAAATAAAAGGATGAGATGGAAGTAGCTGGAAAGCTAAGTTTGTTTTTCAAAACAACTTCTGTTTGTTGTATGTTTCAGTGCGTTCCTCATGATTCAGTAGCTGTTTATCCTGCCTAACCCTCCTAATATGTGTTACTAATACCTATATGTTTAAGATGGTTTGGCTTCTTGTCGTTTCTAACAGAGGGAGACTTGACCGATCCAGTCAGTGGGCCCCGTTCCTCAGGATCAGACCCTCAGACTGTTGTCAGTGACTGTGTGGTGATCAGGGCCTCTGCAGGCACCATCAGGACCATGTCTCTATCTCGAAGCCCGACGTTTCGGCACAATCCCTTCAATGAGAATTCTGACACTAACACTTCCGCTGATGTCACCCCGGTCCACATGGCTAGCCGTCATGCTTCCACTACAGGAGAAGATGCTGAGATCACCAACACTGAGCTGGAAGTCATTAGGTGCGTCTTGAGCATTGGAGCTAATGATGTAGGATTGCAGTTGTGGGAAATCACACGTTATTCGTTGAAAGGGTCATTTATTTTGTATTACAATAATGTCTTTTATTTTAATGCAACTATATGTAGACGATTTATGGTTAACTTCCCAAAGACTGTAAAAACATTTTCTAAAAAAAAATTGAGCAGTATGAGATGTTAATTTGTGGCTCGACTGATGACATGAGCTTGTCTTGTCAAGTCTGTAATACGGTGAAAAATCTGTTGGCATTTCAATTTATCTTGATGACAGTTGCTCGGCTAACACAATTTATGGTTTAAGAGCCCTCCAAAACAGGTCACTGCTTTAATTTAATGAAATATGTACAATTTTATATGTTGCTTGCAAAAAATGTATTTAATCAGAATAAATGGATAAATATTTTTGAATGGATGATTTTTGCAATAATTTTGGTACCACTATTGTCACAAAAGTGAAACTCCAATTAAATATATTGTTTCTTATTTTACAATTGCACTATGGTAAATAGGTTTAATATTAATTATAGGAATTGATGATTTCCCTGTTTTGTTTTCATAAATGTGTCTTTGTGCGACAGAATGGCAAGGCGCAGAAGGCCTGGTAAGAAGCGACGGGGAAGAGGGTCGACAGACTCTGTGTCTGTGAGCAGTGAGCAGAATGTCATTTCTCCAGTCACGGCTGACACTGAGGAAAGCCTTCAGATAGTGGTTAAGAGAGACATTATAGTAGACAAGCTTAACGTAGACAGTCGGGGTCCTCTGGAGGGGCCAGACGGTCCTCGGACAGAATCCATGAGGAATGGGAGACGAGAAGATGAAGACCCGGAGGCGGGACTGAGGCTTCCTGAAATGACGGACACTTCTATGGACAGTGTGGGCCAACCCCTCCGTGACGTAATGGACAGGCTGAACGGTTCTCTGGATGGAGACGGCTGGCAACCACGTGAGGGTGAGGAGGGAGTGGATGGGATATGCACGAGTCACGATGGGCCTCCCCATCAGCGGCCCTTTCGAGAGGACTCAGGTGGTGAACCTCCAGACCCAAACCATAGCTTCCTGCAGGCCCCTCTGCCACCTGCAGACTTCTACTGCTTTACCTCTCAGAGTCCAGACCCTGCTGCCTCGAGTGGTGGGCACGATGACTCTGCAAGGAATGGCGAGCCACAGGATGTTCCTGTTGGCGATGAAGATGAGGGAGAAGCAGAGACGCCAGCTGCAGGGCAGGATCCCTCCATCCCCGTAGAGACAAAACCGAGTAAAGCAAAAGAAGAGCAGGAGGAGGATAAAGACCGTGCAATACAGGGCTCCCATGCTGCAGAGTTTAAGTAAGAATGTAAACTATGGTTTCTTTTAATAAATGAGATTTTAGGTTTAGAATAGCTAAAATAATGACACAATATGTGATGTGTATATTTTGAGGTTTAAGTTATTTGTTTTTGTTTGTCGTACAGGGTGGATAATAATCACCTGCTGCTGCTCATGATTCACGTTTTCAGGGAGAATGAAGAACAGCTCTTTAAGGTAAACAAATGGATACATATGTATTTACAATTTTACATTTGGTCCATGCTGCAGCTTACTAGTGCAAGATATCTTGGCCACATTTCCTCATTTTGCCCATTTACTAAAACATTCTATGACATTTGTGACCCCCAGAGTCAGATGGAAAAATCAAACAAGGTATATATACATATATACACTACCGTTCAAAAGTTTGTGTCGGCAAGAGTTTTTTGAAGAAGTCTCTTATGCTCAACAAGTCTGCATTTATTTAAACAAAAAAACGGTAAAAATGGTAATATGAATTACAATATAAGAGAACTGCTTTCATTTTTAATGTATTTTAAAATATAATTTATTCCTGTGATTTTATAAAGCTCAATTTTCAGCCGTTACTCCAGTCTTCAGTATCACACGATCCTTTGAATTTTGCTCAAGAAGCATTTCTTATTATAAATGTTAAAAATGGTGATGCTACTTAATATTTTGTGGAAACCATGATACATATATTTTTCAGGATTTTTTTGATGAATAGAAAGATTAAACAGCATTTTTTTTTTTAATCTTTTGTAGCATAAATGTCTTTACTGTCACTTTTCATCAATTTAATATGTCCTTTATGAAAAAAGTAATTCAGTAAATAAAAGTATTAATTTCTTTTTAAAATACAAACTTTTGAATAAAAGTGTACATGCACAATGGTTTATCGAAACGTTTGGGTATGACATAAATATACAATCATGTGAGTAATGCATATCTAAAGTAATACATGTGTTCAACTAAATATGAGCACGTACGCTGCTAGAACATTTGTAGTGTTATTAAAATGTGTGCAAATTTCGGTATAGTTTATGGTGAATGGTTTTGTGTTCATATTGTAAATAATGTATGTCGTCCTAAAATAAGAGACTCTTGAAATGATTGAATGAAATTGGGGAAATAATACCAGTAAACACAGCCCTACTTCAAATATAATTGCCCTACCTGTAATTAAACATGTCATTTTATGCTTTTGTTAATGTGTAATTTGATAATAAAATGTAAACCTTTGTTGTAAAACAGTGCTATCCTATTCATTGTTTGTATTTCAGATGATAAGAATGAGCACAGGCCACATGGAAGGAGATTTGCAGCCTCTGTATCTGCTGTTGACAGATTGCTACATTTACCTCTTGCGCAAAGGTCAGCAAATCTTCAGTGGAAGAGCAGGACATTGTTAGGAACATCTGCAAAAGCACTTGTTTACGTTTGTTGTTGTGTCCCATTGATTTTCAGGGGCAGCAGAGAAGCCTTATAGTGTTGAGGAGGCAGTGTCTTACAATGAGCTTGACTACATCTCTGTGAGTAAACAATCTGAAGACTAAATGATCAGTTTGACATGCTGCAGAGAGATTAGAGCCCTTGCTTGTGCCTTAGGTGGGTCTTCACCAGCAGACTATCACTCTGGTGTGCACTAACAGAAGACGGCAGTTCCTGCTGGACACAGCCGACTCATCTCTGACTGTGTGAGTTTTTAAATTGAAGCACATCCTTGTGAAGTTAATTAGTATGCATGTCTTTGAAGAGTATCTCTTCATGTTCTCTCCTCAGCTGGTTTCTGACTGTGCTCAAGGCAGCTTTAGAAAACGGCTGTAGGGAACCTCCTTACCCTTCTGTTCTCACTGACGCCACCATGGAGAAACTTGCTCTTTCTAAGTTTGTATGCCAAGAGACTCACTGTGAGGTAAATGGAGAAGATCTATCATCCTGAATAATGCATGAGACTCTGGCAGACAGTGGCTCACTTTAATATTCTTAGTTCTTCATGCTGACTCTACCTATAACAATTGAAACATTGATAATGATCATACACTTTAGACCAGTGGTTCTCAACTAGGTGGCCTCAGCAAACTAAGGAGGATGCTGGATGACTTAAAATTATTCAAATTAATATAATATTATTAATAGAATTTATATTATAAATTGCATTTATACATTTAAATAATCTAATTTGTTTAAAATACTAAAAAAAAAAAATTATGAATTTAATTACTTCTCCCTCCTCAATAATTATAGTTTGTTCGTTTCCCAGTTTCTGTTTATTAAAAAAAAATCATAACAAGTGATTTTAATGCATGAATTATTACATTTCAAAGAGGGGGAAAAAAAAACATTTTGCATCTTAAACTTTTTTTTATTTTTTTTCAAAGTAAAAAAAAAAATTCCTTGCGAATCACATTCTAGTTTCTGTTCAAATTACCTGTTTTTGAAAGTAAGACATTGCAAAAGTATTTGGCACATTAAATAGTTAACTAAATGCACATGCTAGGACTTGTCTTGCTGATTTTGTGCTAACGGTGTTTATGTAGTTGTCGGAGTTGAGCATCCGGCTGTATTCTCTGGTTCACTGGGAGGATCCCATGGATGTGACAGTGGCTTCACCTACATCTCCATCCGGATCCAGAGAATCCAGCAGTACTAAAGAGGGACCACTGTTGTACCGGGCTGGGAACTCTTATTTGGGGAAGGAAGTGTGGAAAAGCTGTTACTTGGTTCTTAGGTACGAAATGGTTTGGCACTTTAAAATATTTGACAGTATTTCAGCAAGTTGTTCATGTGTACTGAATCTTAATCTACTGTTCACTTGGCAGCAATGGCATCCTGTATCAGTATGCAGAGAGAATAGATGTTACACCTTTGATGTCTGTTACCATGGGGTAAGCTTTCGCTGTTGTTCCAGCAGTGCTGGGTGGATTACTTTCAAATTGTAGTCTGTTACTGATTCCAATGTAAATGACAAATCTGAGTTAGTAATGGAATCCATTACATGACATATTTAAGGTAAAATAATCAGACTACTTTTTGATTACCTTTAGACATCACCAAACTCGTTTATTGCATTGATTGAAATAGGATTGTCTCAATAACATATCGATATTAAAATAAGACAAAGAAAATATTTGAATTATTGAATTAAACAAACTGAATTAAATAATACATTAATGAAAAGATAATAATAATAATAATAATAAAAGCAATCAAAATAAAACGCGTAATAAAAATATATAATAATAAATAAAATAAATTTTACTTTAAATTTTCTTCATGTCATTTGACCTTTAACTGACATCAGAGAACTGTGAACTTAATTTTATTTATCATTATTACCATTGACTTAATTTTATTATTGACCTAACTTATTAACTTAAACTCTTAGGAGTCAAGTAAATCAAGCAAATAACAAGTGAACAGCTGACAAAAGAAAGTTGATGTGAATCTGTACATTTTAATGTGTTTTGAAGACAAAAACCTTCCAGAGACAGTAATACATGGTTAAATGACTCATAGTGTGACATTCCCATAATAATTAATGTTTGTCACAAGCTGATTAGACATTAACTCTTAAAAGTGAAATTATTTCTGTAAATCCAGTGATCAAATGTTGCAGGGCTCAGTTTTCGCTGATCTGCTCACCACTAGTGGCTGGTCTGTGCAATTCCACAAAACTGGAAAACCTTCTGAATGTATGTAAACAGTAGGCTTTTTTTTAGAGTGGAAAATTTGGAGGATGCTTCAGATGGCGAATCATTTACAGCCTTTTCTCACAGCAGCTAATAATTAAACATCATTTTGATGGTGGATTGTAATCCAGAATGGTCCAAATGACAATCATCAGTGATAACTGGAAATTCACCCGTAGTCAAAAGCAAATGACTTCGCAAACATTATATCCATCCGCACCGAGGAGCGACGCCATTGCACAACCCACATAAAGATAATAATTCCGCAAATAACTGCAATTGCAGGTTTCAAACAGAGATGGCAACAAAGAGGCAAACCTTACGGATTGCAGCTTTAATATAAATATAAATACCAATATGAAAAAAATATCATTATCAATTTGAAGCATGCCCACTTAAAAACATTTATATTTTCATTGTGTTTCTGTTGTAGGGGAGGCCACTGTGGAGGCTGCAGGCGTTCAAACAGCACGGAGAAGCCTCATGCATTTCAGGTGATTCTGACAGAACACCCTCCATTAGAGCTCAGTGCAGAAAACGAACTGGAAATGGCCGACTGGATGCAGCTTCTCTGTCAGTCTGTCTCTAAAGGGGTGAGCCACCATCACACACACATTAGCCCTTTGTTCTGGATGCGTTTTCCCTAAAGTCCTTGATTTATGTATTCTTGAGACAAGATCTCTTTGCATTTTTTGGGAAGTGTGACTAAATGCACAGTTTCATACTTCTTTCCATTCATTCATTTGCATTTCAAATGTTTTCAGATTCGCCACATGACAATGTGTTGTTGTTCCTCATCAGTTCCAGACATGCCAGCATTTGCATTTTAGTTGATGTTGTAGATGTTTTCTTATTCAAACCAGATGTTGACCAGTGCATTTTGTATACTTTTGTTTCTCAGATTATTCCTCAAGGAGTAGCTCCTGCACCCTGTATTCCATGTTGCCTCGTGCTCACAGACAGGAAGTTGCTCACGTGTCACCAGGATTGCCAGACCAGTTTTTTCCGTTCTCTAGGAGGAGCTGATCTGAACGATGTCACAGCTGTTTGCCTGGAGGACAATAAAGAATACTGTGTCATTGTAAGACTTCATGCAGATTGTAGTGCATAAGATGTCTCTGTGAACAGATGTTTGCTGTTTGTAGTGGCACATCTACAAATGGGGTGTTCCTTTGATCTTTTTTTTTTCATACTGGTTGAGGAAATGTGTGCTTGTCATCATGAATCACATTAGCTTATGATTGTGACCGCTTTTCTGGTTCACTGACTTTTTTAACTTGTGCACTCCTCACCCTTTGTGTCTCTGCAGGAATTCACAGAAGACCGTGCTCACTTTCTCCCTCCCTGGGTTTTGTATTTTAGTGGATTTGAGGAGCGAGATCGGCTACTAGCAGAATTGAGCCAAGCTTGGACTGCCGTTTACCAGGTGAAGAAACAACAAACCTTTTTTTTTTTTTTTGTTACAAAAGATTTCTATTTCAAATCTGGAAATATTCAGCATATTACGATCGTGTGACACTGACTTGAGTAATGGCTGCTGAAAATTCAGCTTTCCATCACAGGAACAAATTGCATTTTAAAGCGTACGGATTTGATTTTTATTTAATTATTGATTTATTTCATTGATTAACTGCCTCAATTTCCACACGTTTGTCCAGGTGTCTCTACCACGTAAGCCGGTGTTAGACCCGTCGGTGCAGAAGAGGTGCGGGGAGGCGCTGGAGCTGATGAAGAGCGCCTGGCAGAGGAGTGACAGCCTACACAGAGGTCGATCAGAGAGAGAACCGTGGTGCTGACGACCTTTACATCTCTATAGTGTGCCCGGGATTGGATAGGACAACATTGGGAAGTCAGCTCACCAGCAAACCTACTGTTTACGTACAGTAGGTACAAGCAGACTCTGTGAGCTCTCCAGACCAGAGACAATATTGAACAACGTTGGCTCGTATAACATTAAACTACCGGTAATAAGGCCTGACCTTGTTTACACTTGCCTTGCACAAATATTTAAGGAGTTAAGATTAAGGCTTTGGCTTTTACAAATGGAAGTCTGCAACAGGAAATCAAAAAGACACTCTGAGATCTAGCAGTTCTCTACCATTACATTGTGTTTGGACTATAAAGAGTGTAAATACAAAGTCAAAGGTTTTTTTTTTCTAAAGGCCTTTCTTCCTTGTATAAAGTCTATGGATACAGATACTGTTCATGCCTGAACTATATAAAGAGGTACAAACTGCTTTGTGAGCGCTTGCGAAAGAGAATTTTAGTTCTGTTTACACCATTGATATTATTTGGCTGCTTTAAGATAACCATTTGAAAGTATAACGGTTTGCATGGCATCTTGGCACAGACACTCAAAACACAGAGAGAAAGAAATGGTGGGAATTGGTCTGAATTTAATTTTTAGATATCTAATATCAATCTGCTAATACTGGTGAGGTACCAGCATGTCAGCGCTGTTATAATGGACTGAAGTAATTTGTTAGAATCAGGCGATATTGAGATACTGTATTAGGGGATCATACAATTGTAATATGTCATTTAAGTTATCGATGCTCTTGCAACTAAAAGTGAAGGAGTCGTTTACAGCAGAATTGCACAAGGTTTTGAATTACGTTTGGTGGTGCCTCTGTTTGTACTTTTGTTGAAAGAATTTTATTTTTATTTTATCATACCGTTAAAAGTATTTATGATCACAATTGAATACAATCAATCGGGCATTTGTTTAAAGTCATACTCTTCGAAAAGTGTTGTCAGTTTTTTTTGTTTTTTTTTAACGCACCGATCATCCATTGCTGTGTTTTAGTTAAATATCAAAGCCATTCCCTGTTCCTTTCTCTCTGGTACATTAAATATAATATACCATGTTCAGAGACACACTGTATAGTTGTTTTAAGAATGTAGAGTGATTTTAAAGAAGGCGAACTTGAGTATGTGGATCTTTGCCAGACTGTGATGAATGGAAACCGAAGCAGAATCTCAGGTATGTTGAAGTTTGTTCCAGTCAACAGTGATTTTAAATATTACATTGCTGGACAATGATGGAATACAGTTGTTCATTAACAATTGAATTGTGGTTTTATGTTTCGTTTTGTTTTGTTTGTTTTTTAACTTTCAGTTCTTTTTTTATTTTTTTAATGGGAGTGACCAACAGTAGTCAATTGTTGTTCTAACACTCTAATGTCTCAAATACACTAAATGCTGCATGTACATTTTTGAAGATGTCATTAATATGATAAATATAAATAAAAATGACTTTTTTTAAATGGGGGAAAAGCTATGAATAATATAATATGTGCATTTGTAATGGTGTTGACCTACTGAAATGTGTAAAATCTTGTGGTGAATAACTGAATATTGTGTAGAAAAACACAAGACCCTCAGAGAAATTAGAACTTTTAAAATAAGAAACCATCCCAAAAGTGGTCATTAAATAAAGTAAAATGGGCATCATGGCGCCATCTAACGTCCAAACATAATGAAGTACTCCTATTTTCAGTGACAATATTGCACATCATTTGCAAGCATTTGATTCACACCAAAATCGAACAAATGGTGTCAGGACAATAGAACTAAAATTAAATTGGAACTAAATCCTTTTTTTTTAAAAAATCTTTTTCTATTTGTTTTCTACATTCAAAACACTTTATCCAATGTACAAAATCCTATAGGAAAAGGCAATAAAACAACCTAAATAGGTTCGTTCACAATATGAAGGTAACCAAATTCACTTATTTTAAGGTGACATAGTTATAGTGTACTTACTCAAATAAGTACTGAGTAATATTAACTACATACTATTGGATTTGGTTTAGGCTTACTTGTAGTTATGCATAATTTACTGTAATTATTATAGTAAGTACATGTAGTAACATACAACTACGTCAACTTAATGTGTTACCCCAAATTCTATCTTAATTTCAGTGATTCCTCTTTCTAAGGAACCCCTAAAATCTCTAGTGCTTTTTTCCTTGTATGCCAAAACATTCAAAGAGACATGCAGATCCAGTGATGGTGAGAAACCATCAAAAAAAAAAAAAAAAAAAAAAAAAAAACAGTTGTCTTGATTTTTTTAAAAAATATTGAGTCAGTTTTCAATATTTCAATGTTCTGACTTTCTTCTTGTTTAGTGGTGAATTTCTGCAGTCGGGTGGCATTGCTTTTTTTCCCCCCCCAATTAGCCTTTCCTCTCTACTCCCGCAGTTCAATGAGAAGGTGCTCAAACCCTCCTCCCTCTCCATTTATCTGCCCAACCCCTTCTCTTTATTTCTCTCCTCCCTCTGTCTGCACTGCCGCAGTAACATCAAAATATTAATGCACCACAGAGATTGGGGGGTGGAATGGGGCATATGAAGCAAAAAAAAAATTCATGCAACATATGGAGGTTCTCTATTTGGTGCTATGTCCCCCAATCACAAGTCATTTGTACTTTGTTTATTGTATCACAAACCCTCTTGCACTTGCACTAATGAGAAATATGAGCTATCTCCAAGCATGCAGCCAAACATGCAGCACTTAAGAATGGCCCAGAAGTCTGCAAATACCATCTAAACAGCTAATGGCAGACTTTAATTGCTGTTAAGTGCTAATGATTAGTGCAAGACATAAATATACACAATGGCAATGCAACTAAAGCCAGGAGCATCATTCCTCTGTGACTCAGCTCGTTTGTTCAAGACAATTCCTAAATTTCAGGTGGCAATGTTTCAATATCCAATGCGACATTTTACCTCTGGAGTCTTTTGCACTGAGGAGTTTTAGATTGTGATGGTCTGCTCATCCCATAGATCATTTACCTCTTTAGGCAACAAGATTTATGTTCCCTCTGAAACACTAAATTCAGTGCATCTATGGCCTGTCTGAAACTGGATTTATGTGCAATTCTGATGCATTAAAAACTTGCACATCATCAGAGTCTCAAACATATAGGGATTTAAGTGTCAATGTATTTGTTAAAAGGAAGCAGGATTTTTATAATCTCTGTAAAATGTGTTTAAATGTTTTTCCTTGCTAAAGATGAAAGAAAACAAGAGGCTCGTATTCCAGAGGATCTACGGTAAGTGTCCCTCTGGAGTGCTGAGGAGACGGATGCAGTGAATGAGAGAGAGAGAGAGAGAGAGCGCAGAGATGCTGCAGACCCACTTCTGCCCTTGTTTTGTCTCATCCGTTTATAGAGGCACTTAATGCATTTCCTCAGTCTCCTCTCCTGCAGCTCTTGTTCGGGGAATGCACTTATACTTTTATCTCAAATTTAATTTATGTGCATAATTTATTGGACACTGATGTTCTGCAGGAGTATCTGGACTGGAGCGTAGGACTGTGTTGATACATGAGTTCTACTGAAGCTCTGAATGTAAGTCAAACGACATAGTCTCTGCCAGCTCCACCTCTGCATCTGGTTGTGACGGTCTGGGATTCTAATACTGAAGAAGAGGAATCCTGAGGTGCTGATGGACCGGGAGGTTCTTCTGGATCTGGACTACAGCGGCGAGACCCATGGTCCAGACAGTTATGGAAGCCTGCAAAATGGGGGCTTCATCCCTCCTAGATATGTGAGTGCACAGATCTGTGTTTTGTAACATGATGTTCTGATGCATACTTTATAAGATACTCTTTTTTTGGATGAATAAACATAACAGTATCACCAAACTCACTGCATAGCTGTTCATTGTGTGTTAAATTGCTGTCTAATTAGCATATGGGTTTGCTGATTAAGCAACCTGGTGGTTTTCCTGGAGATTTTTGTCACTTCAGGATATCTAGACCTAAAAGATAATGGGTTAAATTTGATAATGGGTTCAGTCTTCCTTAATTGTTCCTTATTGTAATTTATACAACAGTTCCTGCCCTTGAAATTGATTGGCTGAGCAGCAGTCTAACTGCATGACTTTTTACGTTGTCTCACTCCTCTTGCCTGTGTTTGAGTATTCCAGACAGATTGTCAGTTCCTGCGACTCTTTCTGTAGCTTGCATTTTATTCCATTAGGTGGCGATAAGTGACAGACTCTGTGAGAGAGTCTTTAAATCATTCACTCAACCGATTTATTCAAAAACTGATTCCTTCAGCTAACAAAATACCACTACTATCATCCATATTTTCAACATACTCTTCTAGTTATATAGCAGCTAATGAATATAGCAGCTAATTAATGGAAAATCTCAGTCACACATTCACAGATAATGGCTGACTTCAAAGTGATAAAAGTAGATATTATTCGAAATTCAGCCGATGTGTTGCTCAGAGATGTGCAATGGTTGAATTATGCTTTGCCTCATTTTGGAACTATTTTCTTTGCAGAACAAATACAGAACTTAACTAAACAGCCCATGTACTATAGGGCTCAAACTCCTCTGACTGCTGTTCTTCTCACACTACACAACTATTTATAGTTGTCACTGATGTCACTTCCAGGCAAAACAAAATTCATATTCCAGGACGATTCACAGACAGGTCTGGATATTTAATGCCATAGCCCACGCTATTTTCGCTCAGATTTGCTATATTCGCTGACAGCTAATGGAGTTTGCTGACAATATACTTAATTCTGAGGCAAATTGGTGTTCGTGAGCGATGATTGCTGCGGTATGTGAGTATTTTCAGTGACACAATCCTAGAAATGCATCACGAATGCCCGAGAGATATTTAGCAAGTTATGCCGTCCACAAGCTACGCAACCTCAGCCATGATTTTCCTCTCATCGACTGTAAAAAGCCCAAAATCCCTGTCACCAGCCCACCGCAAAAAACAAAACAAAACACAAGACTACTACAAATGTATTTTATATGATAGAATAAAACGTGAAAATATCTTGCGTTCTTGTGTTCACCACAGACTTTATTTCAAACATTTAACCAAAAATCCATTCCAAAAAAACCCCAAACATTGACTTCCAGACAGTGGAAGGAACCGGAAGTGCTTTTGTTGGTGATTTCCATTAACTGTCGACCAGTGGAAAATCACAAAAGCAACATAATGCTGAATGATGATTACGATAATAATAATAATAATAATAATAATAAAATCAATAATACAGAAAAAGATGGATCAACAGCTCTTTTGCTCTTGTGATGTTGCTTAAATGGCTGTAAGTTATCCACTTACATTTTGACAGTTGATTGCTGCGGCTAATGATGATGATGACCCCATATACGTTCATTGTGAGCGGCCAGCGAGCCCACCTGTTCAGCCCCCAGGCAACTACTTCAGAGATGGCCATACAAAAATTGGTAATGGTTTAATGAATGCGGTATAAGTATACCAACCACTTTGACTAAATATGTAGTCATATTAACCCTGGTTGCTCTTGCCTCAGACTTTGTGCTGGTGTGGGAGGTGAAGGTGCGCCGCAAGCGTCGAAGTCGAGGCCAGCCACAAGAAGAGGCGGCGGAGGAGGGAGTAGAAGCAGCACAGGAGGAGAGCAGGTCAGAGAGGAGAAAAGCTCAGCTAGCAAGATGGAGGGACAAATTCATCCAGAACCTTCAGAGTGCTGGACTATTGATGGAAAAGGTTCAGCTGTTAGGTCCATTTTCTCAGTACAGTGCCATTTAAGCAACGTGCTATGATGTTTCTAATGGATTTCTCTTTATTATCAGGAGGAATCATCCAGTGTAAAGAAGACAATACACTATCTGAAGCTCCATGCTCCATGGGATGTGTTGGTGTATTACGCTGAGGAGTTATGTCTTAGAGCGCCTCTGCAGGTCAGATCCATCTTTTCATGTTCATCTCTCTACTGAGCCCTCAATGCACATCCAGAGGGCTTAAAATAGCACTAGAATCAAATGAATTGGGAGCTCTGAAATGAGTTGTATTTTTTCATTAACAGGCACAGCCGAACCCGGACTTCAACACTTCTGCTCGAGTTCTTCAGAAGCTCTGGGTGCCAAACATCATGAAAGACTCGGTTCCCAACCGTCCTGTGGACTACTATACGTGTGCCTTCCGCAAGTCCAAAATGGAAAAGTTATGCTCTTCTTCCATATGTGTACAAAATGATTATCTACTTGCAGAAATATAGACATAATTTAGCAAAATATAGACATTTACCATGGCTTCCTTTTTTTGTTAGGTTTCTGGGCTCTGATGACCGTGAAAACTACTTCACCAACACACAAAGACACCGAATTGTGAGTGTGCAAAAAATGTATTAGATTGTTATTAAATACGTTACTATTCAAAAGTTTGGGGTGGGTAAGATTTTTTTACAATGGTTTTTGAAAGAAGTCTGTTTTGTTCACCAAGGCTATGTTTATTTGATCAAAAAAATATGTGAAATATGTTGAAATATTATTTTATTACCTATTATTATTATTATTATAAAATGTTATTTATTCTGGTGATGGCAATGCTAGAATTACTCCAGTCTTCAGAGACTCATGATCCTTCAGAAATCATTCTAATATGCTGATTTGGTCCATGAATAATTTCTTATTATTATCAATGTTGAAAACGATTTATGATGCTTAAATATTTTTGTGGAAACCTTGTTACAACAGAACAGCATTTATTTAAAGTGGAATTTTTTTTTGTACTGTGCAGATCTTTTCTGTCAATTTAAATCCATTTAATGCATCTTTGATGGATAAAACTTTGGATTTATTTCAAAGAAAGAGTAGAAATGTATAAGAAGGTGTATTGAATTAGTACGAGTGTATGATAATGGATTACACCTGTGCTCATTGCAGGTGTATGAAATCCTAGCAAGGACTGGATATGGCAGGAGGAAGCGTGCAGAAGTTGGAGTCGCTCGTCTGCTGAACGAGGGGGCTTTTACGGGCGCATTCCCTCTGCATGAGGTTAGTCAGAGGATACCAAATACAGGAATGCATTTCAAATATGTAGGTTTTATTAAAAGTATAGCTTGATAGACTGTCAGCTTTTTTTTTTTCTGCTTCTAAGGGCCCCTTTGAACTCCCAAGCTGTGACATCCAGCCTGATCAGCTGAACAAGAGGCAAGTGCTGTACCACTATTGGTCCAATTGGTTAAAATGGTATAAGTACCAACCTCTGGATCACATCCGTGAATACTTTGGAGAGAAGATTGCGCTTTATTTTGCATGGTTGGGTGAGTAGTCTTGACATTGCAAGAGTGACGGTGTAATGCATCATTATCAAGCAGCAATCATTAATCAGTGGCACTTGAATTATTATATTAAATTCATATAATAATATGAATTATAATTTTAAATACTATTATTATTTTGTTATTAACTTATTTTTAAATAAATTCTAAGTGTTGTGTGTGTGTATATATAGCATTTTTTAATGAGAAAAAAATTGACATTCCCAAAACAACTTGTGAAAGATGTCATACAGGACATGCAATCTTATTGCTAGCATTACAGGGCCACTAAAACAAGTATTATGAACATATTTGCCAGTTGTAATAACCAATAATCTGTTTTGCTCACAGGATTTTATACAGCCTGGCTCTTGCCTGCTGCACTGGTTGGGACATGTGTCTTTGTTTCGGGTATTTTGACAATGGGATCCAATACCCCAGCGTAAGTGTCTCCTGTGTTATCGATTAACAGTGTTTCTGCTGCTGTGCTGAAGTTTGTGCTGCTCTACATGACTCACACATTTAGTGCTCCTCTAAGTTACTTTGCTGCTATGAGAAATAATTTCATATCAATGGGCTTTATGACCTTTATTTGTTTCTATAGCAACTGTTGACCAAATCTACTTGAAGCAATAATAGCGATGAATTGGGAATTTTTGCTGCTGTTTACACCACAGAATAAACAAGCCAAATAATGAGAATGAGAGAGGACGAAGCCATAGAGGCACAATCAGAAGCACTGAATCTGTATCTATATGTTATGAGCATTCATTTGTACTCTTTGCCACTCTGGTCTATTGATCTTCACATAAAACTAAAGTGTTGCTTTTGGTAGGAATGGATTAAGAGTGCGGTTACCAGATTTCAAACTTTTTCTTCTGTTTAGTCAATACTGTTTCACCATGAAAACAGATGCTTCAAAAACACAGGCTGTATGTTTGCTTTCATGACTAGCTCTACCATTGTTGCCTGTTTCCATTTACCATCCACAGGAAGGAGATCTGTGAGAGTGGGGGACTCTATCTAATGTGTCCACTGTGTGAAACCTGTAAACCTTGGAATATTTCAGACATCTGTCCCATGGCCAAGGTAATCGTCCCAAAGTTGCTTCAGTTGAGTTGGGTACTATATGTGAAAGACACAATATGGTGACATTTGATGGAACAAAGTGAATATGTATAGGGATTATGTAAAATACGTAGGAATGTTTTAAGCCATTTCACTTTTGGAATGTAGTCTGGTTGCCAACAATGAATAAATATCAGGACTTCCTACTTTGGGCAACTCTTCTTCAGGTGGGGTATCTATTTGATCATCCTGGCACCGTCTTCTTCAGTGTGTTCATGTCTTTATGGGCTGTCACGTTCCTGGAGTACTGGAAACGCAAGAATGCCACCCTCGCTCACCACTGGGACTGCATGAATTTCCATGAAGAGGAGGTGATGAACACAGCATTAAAAGTATCAAAACATGGAATTCCTGAAGGGCAATGTGAAAACAATGGTTTTGTTTTTGCAAGTGGGGGAAAAAAAAATCAGAAAATAAGTTGTTTTAAGAATGTTTACATAATTTTACTAGGAAAAAAAGGGACAAAAAAAAAATTATTCCTAAAATGTGTGGGGTTTCATTTACTTGGTAGTATAGATCAGAAATACTAACAAGTTACTCTTTTGGAAATGGACAGGAACCACCACGTCCTGAGTTTGCTGCGATGGCCCCTGCAATGGAGGAGAACCCAGTGACAGGAGTGAAGGAGCCCTACTTCCCTGAGAAAGCCCGGATTTCACGCATGCTGACTGGCTCTATGGTCATTGTTATAATGGTGAGACCCACTGGAGAGTTTTAATGGAGCTATGAGATTTTAATTGGTCAGTTAGAAGATAATGTGTCATAATTGTTCGCCCAGATCTGTTCATTTTCCTCTCAATTTGTTTTCCCAGCTGTGTGTAGTGATGATCTTCTTGGTCACGGTGATCATATATCGCAGTATAGTGAGTGTAATGATGTTTGAAACTGGGAGTTCTGTTCTGCGTACTCAGGTGGGCACCCCCATCGATCTGCATTCAATTAAAATATGAGATGACTTAACGTAATGCAGCATTTCATTAATCTCCTCCACACCTGCAACAGCTCTTGAACTCTGAATCCACTCCACACACACATTTTGTCTTCCAGGCTGGGAATATCGCCAATATCTCCAGCACTTTGGTGAACTTGGCTTTGATTTTGCTGATGGGGCAGGTCTACACAGCCCTGGCAGAGCAGCTTACTAAATGGGGTAGGCTTTCTGTACACATCAGACACCATGAAGGAACACAGGGCTTTAAATCAAATCACACATGCTAGTGTTGCCATTTTCTGTGGCTCAGGGTAATGAACCTGCCTATCCACACTGACTTTGAGAATCAATAAGCCATTATGACTTTAGTCCTTAGCCTTTCTCTCTGAGGCAATTACAATAAAGCTTTGAGAGTTCACACATGTCATATAAATAAGTCTCATTTATCTTGTGTACTCAAATATGGCTTTTCCTGAAACAATTTTCCCTATAGAAATGCACAGGACACAGACACAATATGAAGATGCTTTTACATTCAAAGTCTTCATCTTCCAGTTTGTCAACTTTTACTCATCGCCCTTCTATGTGGCCTTCTTCAAGGGCAGGTAACCTGTAAACTAAACTAACAGAACAAAGCAGGCTTTTGTGCCGTAATTTTCAAGATCAAAATCTTCAGGGCACTTTCACTGCTCTTTTATTGCAGATTTGTGGGCTATCCTGGTCATTATGGCACACTGTTTGGGATGCGGAATGAGGATGTAAGTGCTTTGCCTTTAGTTTTATGGTTTATATGTCATAATACAATAACCATAACTGTGAACAATGCTCAAATATGCAGTTTAGCAGTCATTTCCCTACAATATTTTGTATAAAAATGGTAATTCAGAGTCATGAATTCCAGACAGCCTTGTAATAATGTTGTTGTTGCAAAACATCCAAAATAGGTTGCACTTTATTTGTAGTTTTTTAACAACTAAAGAAGCAAAGTTTTCCTCTTATAATGTCCGTACATTAATGTTCAGAAAAAAAAAACCAATTCTTTATACAGTAAGAATTCTTCAAATTGATCAAAAGTGATAATGATAAGAAGAAATGTTTCACCAAATCAGCATATTAGAATGATTTCTAAAGGATCATGTGTCACTGAAGACTGCTGAAAATTCTGCTTTGCATCCCAGGAATAAATAACATTTTAAAATATATTAAAATACAAAACAGTTCTTTTGAATTGTAATAATATTTTACATTATTACCGTTTTTACTGTAATTTTGATCAAATAAATGAAACCTCTATAAGCATAAGAGACTTTCAAAACTATTAAAAATGTATTTCTATGGTTGCAGTGTGGACCAGGCGGCTGTCTGATCGAACTGGCTGAGCAGCTCTGCATCATCATGGTGGGAAAACAACTTATCAACAATGCTCAGGAGTTTGTCATCCCGTACGTGTCTCCCTCAGTTCCTGACTTTTCATCAAACAAGTCATATTTATTGTCACTTCACCATGAAAGCTTTTTATATTGTACAGCAAATCTTGAACATAGTATTTGAACCGAAAAGACTACTGAAGTCTCAGTCCTGCAGAATCTTAGTTATATTATTTGGTCAGTGCAGTGCAATCTTCTGTGGAGGTGTATGTATGGGTCAGGCTTTGCCTACATTGCGGAAAAAATACTGAATAATCTATCTAAACTAATGAACATCTTAAAATGCAGCCAAGTCCCTACTATCATAGAGTGTGTGTAGGTTCATGCAGGGATACAAGAGTAAAAACGTGTCAGTGTGAGCAAAAATAGCAGTCTTTAAGAATATTGATTGATGTGTATATTGATTAATCCGCAGATACCACTGTAGGGTGCAGTGTGCAGACAGATGACTGTGTCACTGCCAATACTGCAGCATGTCTCTCCTCTAAGGCAGCAGTTCCAATGGTTTAGCAGGATAAATGCCACACAGGAGAAGCTTTTAGCACTCCCTTATCAATAATGCATCACCAGAGTCAGGCTTGGGCAAAACTTGATCTTTCAAAATGAGCACAGTTCTATTTTAAACCCAGAAAAACACCCAGAAGAGCCACCATCATCATCATTAGAACACTGTGTCTTTCTTGTCATTCTGTTTGTCTCTCTCTGCTTTTCAGTAAAATAAAGGCTTGGAGACAGAAACGGGCCTTATCATCTGTGAGGAAGGCCCAGAAAGCAAAGGAGCCTAAGCGATGGGAGCAGGACTATGAGTTGATTCCATGTGAGGGTCTTTTTGACGAGTACCTAGAGATTGGTAAGATAATAATCTCTCACTTTTGATGAGCTTTTCCCCCAAAATCATGCCAGAACAACATGCACTTATATTTCTTGAGGAGTCAGTCCTGGAACATTTCATTTTCAAAAATGTTAATCATATATTCACCCTCAAGTAGCTCTAAACCTGTATGAAATTATTCTGCTGAACACAAAAGAATATATTTTGAAGAATGTCACAAACCAAACATTTGATGGATTGACTTCCATAGTCTTCTTTTTTTCCCGTATCATAGAAGGCGGCGTCCATCAACTGTTTATTGTTTATTAACCATATTCTTTAAAATATCTTCTTTTGTTTTCAGCAGAAGAAATAGATTAACACAGGTTTGGAGCAACTTGATGACAGAAATAATGATAGAATTTTCATTTTTGGGTGAACTATCCCTTTAAGCAGTACTGTACAACAGTACAACTGTTTTCAACATTGATAATAATAAAAAATGTTTCTTGAGCAGCATATTAGAATGATCTCTGAAGGATCAACAAATAAATGCATCCTGAACGACATTAACATTAGAGAATTCTTTCAAAAGTATTATAACTATCTTGTCGACTGCAAACTTTTGAGGTGTAGAATATATGAGTTTGAATTTCCAATGTAGACAAGCACTTTTTTACTACAGTAATAATCTTAATCAAGACAACTTAATCAAACATTCAATGACACATCTGTACAGATGCTCTTGCTACATTTAATGAATGACCTTGCAGTATTTAATCTTGTTTGCTGCCAGTCCTTCAGTTTGGGTTCATCACCATATTTGTGGCGGCCTTTCCTCTGGCTCCTCTCTTCGCCTTGCTGAATAACTGGGTGGAAGTGAGGCTGGACGCTCATAAGTTTGTATGTGAATACCGGAGACCAGTGGCAGAGCGAGCCCAGAACATCGGTGTGTGGTTCATCATACTGGAGGCCCTGTCGCACGTGTCTGTCATAGTCAATGTGAGCACCCACACAAAACCTCTATTATGTGACTAATCATTTTGGTCGAAATTAGCGAAATCAAAAGTTAATGGTATTGTCCATTGTCAACAATGTAGCTATGTATGAAAACACTGCTCACACAGAAGTCACGTTCAAACCAAGCAGCCTTCTGTTGGTCTGTGCAGCAAATTCATGTGACCAACTTGAACATGAGTGAATTCTGTGCGGGGATCTTTTTCGTCCAATATGTGAAACTCCTGATTATGCAGATTCTTTGCCCACAAAATTTCCCAGAGCACATGTGAATGAAGATGTCACTAAATCTTCAGTGTGGTACATTTTATTAATATTTTTTGTGAAACACACACAAAAACTGTTACTTTACATTATTCAACGTTGTCTTTTTAACATCTTGTAAGGTTTCTTGTAAGGTTTTATCTTTTTTTTTTTTTCTACAGGCTTTCCTCATTGCATTTACCTCAGATTTTTTGCCACGCCTGCTGTACCAGTACAAGTTTAACAATGACCTGCATGGTTATGTCAATTTCACGTTGGCTTACTCTCCACCCAGTTACAACTACTCCAGTCATACCATGTGCAGGTAACATTGTTGATCCTGTTAAGAAATCTTTAATCAGACTCTTATATCAGTTATGTATTGTAAATAAGCAAAAATATATTTTTCCTCTTTTCAGGATGGGTAATTTGTTGTATTTTTTTTTTTCTTTTCTTTTCTTTCTTTTTTTTTTTTTTTTACATGTTAGCCACATTCTGATGTTTCTCAGCAGTGTCCTGGCTGTCGTACCATGTTGCGCAGTAGAGGGGAAAATCGTTAATCAAGGCAGTGAACTGTAAAATTGTAGCTGTCAGCACTGTTCGATTTTCTTCTCGTGTGGTCATTTTTTTTCTCTTGTGGTTACTGGTATTTTTTTTTTTTTTTGTCATGACTTTTCTTGGTATCAGATATAAAGCATTTCGAGATGAAAATGGAAAATACAACCTGGTGTACTGGGAGCTTCTGGCTGTAAGACTGGGCTTTATCATCGCCTTTGAGGTGATCATTGATCTTTCTCCTGCAAACCACATCACAGTCAGATTCTTTCTTGAAATTAAGCTTCCCAATATACACTGTGACCATTTTAAAGTCAATGTCAGAATTAAGTTGCTAACACCAACTTTTCATTATCCAGGCAATCCCTAGATAAAATTGGGTCGCAGCCAACATTAGACTTTGTTGAATATCCTGTTTTATATTGACAAGTAGATGAAAGTAGATTAAACCTTCAGTATTATCAATATTACCTCCCTCCCCTCAGGAATCTGTCAGAATTAGTTAAATGGTTAGTTCATCCAAAAATGAAAATGATGTCATTAATTACTCATCCTCATGTTGTTCCACACCCTCGAGACCTTCGTTCATCTTTGGAACACAAATTAAGATATTTTTGATGAAATCTGATTACATGACTCGGTACATGACTCGTCCATGTAGGAAGACAGTGTTAAAAAACATTCATTATTTTTCTTTTATTTTTGCGCACAAAAAGTATTCTCATCGCTTCATAAAATTAAGGTTGAACCACTGCAGTCACGTCGACTGTTTTAACGATTTCTTACCTTTCTGGACCTTGAAAGTGGTTGTTATATTGCGGTCTATGGATTTCATCAAAAATATCATAATTTGAGTTCCGAAGATGAACAAAGTTCTTAAGAGTTTGTAACGACTTGAATGTGAGTAATTCATGACAGAATTTTCATTTTTGGGTGAACTAACCCTTTAAGTGAATCTGTTTCAGCTTAATGAATTTAAAAATGTCTAAATATAAATTTTATCTGGAAATATCTCACATTCTGAAAGTAAAATGGGTTGAAAATGACAGTTCCATTTATATTTTTGTTTATTCAATAACCCAATTGATTACAGTTTCTTTATCATTTTGTGGTCATCTTAATAACAAGTGTTTGTACACATCTTCAGCATGCGGTATTCTTCGTCCTGCGTGCCATCGACTGGATGGTTCCAGACATCCCTGAGTCCTTGGAACTGAAGATCAAGCGGGAGCGCTACCTGGCTAAGCAGGCTCTGGCTGACCACCAGGAGGCCTTGCTGGTGAGTGGCAGGGAGCTTCTCAGGTGAGGTCAGTGCACATGGTGACGTTCACACCCTCCAGTGCCCTCTCACTGTGAGCCGGGCTTCTCATTAACACTCACACCAGAGAGCTCACAGACCCTCAAGGCTGAGGGAGAAAATCACATCTTTTAATAGCTATTAAAAAAAAGGCTCTTTAGGTACTACAGCAGAGCTTCAATGGCTGCTATGATCTAAAAAGCAGACAAGGCTTTGTAATATTTAATGATTGGGGAAAAGTTCACTTTAGTCAAATAATTGTCTTGATAAATTTATGCTATTTCCCATATTGTTTAAGTATTACTGAATTGAATTGGCTTTTTTTTTCATATTTTCAGTTTTTATTTTAATTTAGTATTTGAATTTAATTTATTTTAGTTTGTTTTAGTAGTTTTATGTTCTTTTGTCATTTTATTAGTTCGTTTTTTTTTTAATTAAATATTTCTATTAAGCTTTCATTTATATGACGGGGAACCTGTGCCTGTGTGCGGCAGCAATGTGGCCCTGTGGTGTCGGCGGAGACTGTGTTAACTAGCTCATCCTTTGTTAAGACCTTACCGACTCATCAGCCAGTGGCACATATCCCAACAAACCGTCCCATACCGGCGTGATCAAAAAGATCTTAAACTAGATTAAATATTTTGACTGTTGCGATTCCAAATTGGTTTAATGACCTGTAACTCTGCCTGAGTATCGGACAAGTGTTCACTGTTGGCCAGAGGAGAACTGGCCCCCCGACTAAGCCTGGTTTCTCCTGAGGTTTTTTTCTCCATTTGTTGGAGTTTTGGTTCCTTGCCGCTGTTGCCTTTGGCTTGCTTAAGTTGGGGACACTTGCTTGATATTCAGCAGTGTTTTTGACATGCCTGCATTAGCGCCGTTGTATGCGAACTGAGCTGAGCCGGGCGATTACGTCACTGTTTTCTGCAGTGCTGATATACCTAAATTAAGTAGACTAATAACTACTGATATTTGCAACGGAATGAATCAATAATATATAGAATAAGCTGCACAATGACACCATTTTCTTATTAATGTAAAGCTGCTTTGCCACAATTTGCATTGTAAAAAGCGCTATATAAATAAAGATGACTTGACTTGACTTGACTATATTGTTTCAGTTTTAGTAATTTTAGTACTTAAAATAAAATATGTTTTCAACCGATATTTATATTTTATTTTATTTCAGCCTTATTTCTGAAATGTATTTCAGCCTTATTTCAACACTCATTTGACATCTATTTCCTCTTTAAACTATAAGCTTTATCCAATTCCTGGAGCTCTTTTGTTCTCCAACATCAAAAAAATATATACTTTTAAAAAAGTAAATTAAAGTGTGACACAGTTCCAGGACTCTAGCAGAAGTGGAGCAAGGACCTCTGTATTACTTTTTTTGCTGCCCTGGTTTATGTACTCCACATATTCTGAAAAGTTTAGGGGGAAAGAGATCAAAACATTTTTCAACCCACTTTTCTGTAAAATATGTGCTAGGATGATACTCTGCTCAGAAACCAGTGCACATGGCCAAATATACACTCTGACCTCAACCAGAAGCAATGACGCCAGCAAATATTCAAATTATCGGGGACCAAATGCATTAGTTGAAAACCCTAACTGTTTCATTGAAAAACTCATTTTGATCAACTAGTGTTCTGAATATTGGCATAATTCCCCCTCAATGTCTGTGATGGTAAATTGTGTTTTAGGATGTGTTTTACTTAATAATTTAATGAAAATTCTGTCATTAATTACTCACCATCATGTCTTTTAAAACCCGTAAGACTTTCGTTCATCTTCGCAACACAAATGAAGACCAGACTTGAATGATGCAGGAGAACAAATCTCTTCCGGAAGCTCAAACTGCTGTGTTACCAATGAGGTTCATTCTGCATGTTGCACAGCACGTTTGAGCTTCCGGAAGAGATTTGTTCTCGTGCGTCATTAAAGTTCGGTTGAGCATCTGTTTTTGATCACTGATCAAGGTTTATAGGTGAAAAAAAAGCCTGAATTAAAACTGTTCGCTGACTGTCTTTGGAGGGACAGAAATCTCTGATTTCATCAAAAAGATCTTCATTTGTGTTCTGAAGATGAACAAAAGTCTTACAGGTTTGGAACGACGTAATGGTGTTTAATGACAGACATTTTGTTTTTGGGTGAGCTAACCCTTTAAATAGTTTAGAAATAGACCTGGCTCTCTTAGGCTCTTTGAGTTTCTCATTGTGCTGCCAGTGGTGTGGTGTGAACGCCTCCATGATCTGACCTGGCCCTTGTACATGTTGTCTTTTCCCCAAAACTAAACGAAGACTATAGTATATATTACTATTATTAAACTGAAATTGGAGAAAGTATTGAAATACATATAAAAAAAAGTCAAGCTTCACCTTTAACAGAAGTTTGTGGCTGATTGAGGATCTCTCTAAATGACGTATTTCTTTCTTTTTCCTCCTCATTTCTCTGCCTTGCTCCATGTGTGCTGGTCCTTGAAGCAAGCGAAGAGCCTAGCTACATGAGACTGACCTGCAGTGCAGGGGCTTCTCCAGAAGGGGGCGTGGAACACGCTTTACACGTTCAGAACTGATCCAAGAGGAACTTAGTATTTGCTGTTGAAAACAATGCACTTGGACTGAAACTCGACTTGAGTTTTGTGGTGGTTGATTGTGTGGATGTGTGTGTTTGTGAGCATGCATTTCATAATGTTGAGGTCTATGCCAAAGTTGTTCACGATCACCTCTACTTTAACAAAAACGGCTGTTTACATATAATTTCCTCTGGCTCCAACTATACTAAGACATGTGATTACCCACACATCTCCCTCTCTCTGCCTTCCCGATAAATGATATATTCCTATTTAGATTTAGTGGGAGGACAGGGAGGTTTGCTTTTCTACATTAATATTAAAGTATATATTTGTACTACTGACAGAATGAAAATTGTGAAAGATGGCAAATGCATTAGAAGCCTATTCTACTTTGTGTCAGTGTGAAATGCTTATAATACCTTAATGTATTTGCATTTGTCATGTCTCTGGGCTGTTTAAGGAATTGTGTTTTAAAATAAAGCTAGTTTCAATAACTGTTCAAAAAACATTGAGGTGTTTACATGCTCGAGGACAAGATTTAAAAAGAATAGTTCAGCCAAAAATGAAAAACCCATGTAATTCCACACCACTATGACTTTGTTTCTTCTGTGGAACACAAAAGGAGACATATTGACAAATGTTCACATTGTTTGTTCTCGTCTGTATATAGAAAGTGGATGCAGACAAAGAGCTGTTGAGTTCCAAAAAAGTATCATAATTTGACCTGATATAATAAAACACTTTTACAGTACAACAGTAAAATTACAATACTAATAATTATGGTTGCCTTAACTTTTTACTTTCAAATATTAAACCATAGAGCGCTTATTTCAGCAGTGGAAAACTGCCAGGGGACAGAAGATTTTCTTTTGTTCATAACAGCCTTCTTATTACAAATTTGGAGAGATTGTTGACAAGTGTTGCTTCCCAAATGCATATTATAAGTGTTCTAAACAGCGCTTGGCGAGGAGAGTTTGAGTTTGAATTTTCTGCGAACTGAGCTGCTGAAAAATCCTGATTTGTGAGCTGCGTGTAAACGAACACAGTGCTTCACTATACTCTGAAACACACAGTGCATATGTGTAATTATTTAACAGTCTTGGTGATTTAATAATCACACTAAGTTTTGATTTTATTGTGATTAATTGTGCAGCCCTACTTCTGAAGCCATATGATAGGCTGTGTGATGAACGGAATGAAATTTAAATCATCATTAGTCACTGGAAATCTTGTTTGACAGCTGTGGTCACCATTCATTTTAAATGTTTGGAAAACAGCAGCTTGAACATTCTTCTAAATATCTCCTTTTTTGTTCCACAGAAGATCGATTGATTAAAAATTGAGTAAATGATTACAAAATGACATTTTTCAGCCAAGCTATTCCCCTTTAACTCTAGCTACATCTGTCCTGTCAAACAATGCCTAATTGTACAAAAATGGGTAGCTTGAACAAGATCGAAAATGATATGCTGGAACAAGTTAGAAAGGTGAATAAGACAACACTAATGCTAAGCCATTGAAGTTCTGTGTTCCAGCGCAGAGAGCTGATGCCAGCTGGCAAATGCATCAGATTCTTAATCTTTGGTTAACACGTCCATATATGCAGCTTCTGCCCCACTTTTCAGCTCTACTTTCTGCAGATTTCTGGTTCTCACATTCCATTTAATTTGATCAAACCACCCAGGCCAGCTTTGTGCGAACAACCTGCCCCTTTGAAACCCTTTACCAACCAAAAATGCATCTACACTATCCTGATTTTTTTTTCTTCAGTGGGATGGATGGATGGATCAAGCAACTCTCATATTTTAAAGTGAGAGGCAGACAGGTGTTCCAATAATGATTTGTCTTTAACCCCACCCACTCAAAAAACGAAAAAGAATCTTCATGACCTCAGGCTAGACTAAAGACTTTTTTTCCCCCTCTCTCTCTCCTTCATTTTTTGATTGTTATGATTGCTGTGCGTTCCGACGCTGTTCTGCCTGCAGGCGGGGTTGGTTGGTACATGTCAAGGTGCTGAAGTATGCAACATGGACAGCAGCCCTTTTGCTTATTAATAACTATGTAATAACCGTGCTTCATCACCTGCAAGAGCGACCCTGTCGCACACCATCACGCTTTAATGTGTTTTGGTTTTTTAAACCACTGAATAGACTAATTTCTCATTGCAGCCACATCAGTAATTGGCTGGAGATTAACATGAATAGGTTTTGTTTACCAAAGAGTTCAATGATTTTTTTTTTGCTGATCTTCTGGGCTTTCACACGTGCTTGCTTGATAAACTGCTCTTTCAGTTCTTCATAAGTGAATAAAGGAGGTGTGCAAAAGGGAGAGGAGTTAAAGAGGATTTAAAGAGCATATCTGAGTGCGTTTCGGCATGCCCTCTCAGCTACTTGCTCTCTTCAAACTGATACTTACCTAATTATACACACACACATGCACACACTCGCATACACGAAGGGATATTCGCATATAGTCTTCTTCCCACCCTCTATCTCAGGCCCCCACCAAACTAACCCTCCTAAGCGACCGCCTGCTATCCACTTGCAAAGTACTGCTGTTGACACACAGGAATCCAGACACACACACACACACACACACACACATGCTCTTTCTCCCTCCTTGGCAGGAAGGACTCTCCTCTGAACCAGACGACAGCTTGCGCCTCTCTCCTTTTCCTCTGCTGGCAGGTGTTACAAATAAAACCATAAATAAGTGCAAGAGGGAGCCAGAGGAGGACAGCGCGAGAGAGGAGGACAAATGTCTTTCTGCATTTGATGCTGGAGAGAACGGGAAATATGAGGGAGAGGGAACAATATGGAGGAGAGATTATTATTTTTAAGTAGCTACGACAGTTAGTTGGGTGTTATTTGTCTGCTGTCAACTGTATTTTTGTATCTGAAGGGGATTGAAGAGAACACTTGGATCATCTGGGCTCAAGCCGCAGCATGCTGACTGAGTTAGAGAGCAGCCGAGGGGAAACAAAGTAGCCGAAAGGAACACAAGGCAGTCATGGACACTATAACACCTCAGCCTCAATCCTGGATGACTTGGATTTGCACACTGGAGTTGGACCCCATCCAGCCCACAGTCCACTAATACAAATGAGGTACTGGCTTTCTGTAAATGAATCTGTGGAGATCTGTTGCATTTTAGATGATATCGCCACATTGTTCTGGGGAAAGTCTTTGTGATTATATGAGGAAGATTTACCAACAGTCTGAGACCACACTGAAAATCTGGGATTCAGAATTTAATTTAATCAAGGAAATCATGAAAAGTTTCGGAAATTTTATGTAAACATAAATGCAAAATAAAGTCACTGGTGGTCTCAGCCTTTCGGTTCTCCTTGGTTGTTTGCAGTTTAAAGAAGTGGCTGAGCCTACTGTCACTTTTTGACATTGTAATCTGTTGCTGCCAATAAAATTATGCCTGTTTACTGTGACATGGTGAATGTTTAAGGTCACCTAAACTTAGGTCATTTATATCTGTCCCGCTGGGTTTTGCGTAGTACTGCCAGAGAATTTTTCCTTGCTTGAACAGATGCTCATGCATGTAGTATAACGTTTTGATTTGCACATCTGACACTCATCACCTGCATAGACAAATCTCATGATACGTCTGGGATATGGTCCAGTTTATAAAATCCTGGTAGAGCAGGCAGCAACACTGCCCTCCAGCACTGCTATTAGACGTAGTTGGATGCAAATATGCCCGTGCTAACGATCGCTTGCAAGCTACTTAATGTTGCATGCATAATAGTTCGATAGATTGAGCAGGATATGAGCCCTGAATATTCTACTGCTGCGGGGAGCAGAGATGGAAGCGTGTGCATGCGTGAGCTTCTGTTGATGTGAGGGGCAGGTGAGTGCTTGTCTGGAACACGCAGTAAAAGAACTGCACATGGTTAGATGGCAGTACAGTTGTGAACTCAATGTCAGGGTGTTTTACTGTGTGAAGAAGTATAGAAATGTTAGTTGGGGAGGCTGAACTGGGACTTTTGTTGTTGGTCCGTTTTTTTTGGCAGTAGATTTTTGCTGATGTAAATTGATTTTGCACAAATAAAAAAACTTTGAATTCTATCATGTAATTTTTTTAATGTACACCGTGAATTCTGTTATTGATTGACTTAGGAAAGAGTGTTATTGCTCTCTTTCAGAACTCATAAAAGGAGATTAAACAATCTGACACAAATGAGATCATTGTTGTTGTACAGTAAAACAGTATAAAGCTAATAAGATATAAAATAGTCATGCATAGCAAAGTCCAGATAATTTGCTCTTGGAAGAGTTTGATAAGAACTGTTTGAGTTTATGAAGTCTCTTGCACGCTTTTCTTGGCAAATCGGAATATTGAAGAGATTTCTTCTGAAACTCTTGATGAGACAGAAAAACTTTTTTATTTTTATTTTATACATTTAATTTTTTGTTATTGTATTAGTTTACTTGTAGTAAATTCTTTTGAATCTTAAAAATATATAGTGTTCTTTTGGTCTTATTTATGCTGCTATTATTTATACCATTTATGTACTATTATAGTTATATATATATTTTTTAAATTCCATTTAGCTTTCATTTTTATTTTAGTTTTGGTCATTTTTATATACTTTTGTCATTTTAAACTTATATTTATTGCCAAGGCAACATTTATATTTTACATTGTATATTTTATTTCTGCTTTATTTAAAATGATTTTTAATAGCTTTAGTTAAAACTGATGGTATACATGGCAGTTCATCCACATCTACATCTGTTTTTAAACAGGAGATCTGTCCACATGCCTGATTATTTACACAGCTGTCATAAATTTGGACTTTATTATCTTCCATCAAACTCATGATTCACATAGTGCTGTTGCGTCATCATTTTGTGTGTTTGTTAATGTGTATGTAATTTTGTGTTTTCTTATACACGGATTGTTTTATGCCATGTGTGGAGCATGTGTTTTGGATAGCGTTTTCTTTTCTTTCTGAGCGGGAGGGTGTGACGTCCTCTTTATGACCTAGCACCTGTTTGATGGAAGGCTTTATGTGCTCCTCTACGCTGCTGTGCGGGAATAGAAATGATCCTGGCTGCCCAGACGAAATAATTGAACAACAGAAACCTTGAGGCTTAAAGGGTTAGTTCACCCAAAAATGAAAATTACTCACCCTCATGTCGTTCCAAACTCATAAGACCTTCATTGATTCTCGTTGTTTTCGTCACTTCATAAAATTAAGTTTGACTGCAGTCACGTCAGCTATTTTAACAATGGCTTTAGTACCTTTCTGGATCTTGAAAGTGGTTGTTAAATTGCTCTCTATTGAGAAGTCCGAGAGCTATCGGTTTTCATTCGAAATATCTTAAATTGTGTTCCAAAGATAAACAAAGGTCTTACGGGTTTGGAACGACATTAGGCCATTTGCCTGGAAACTGAAATCCTTTTAAGATGAGTGGGAAAACAAAAAGTATCATGTCACAATAAAATCTCCCTGCCTTATTCATCCTAATCCTGTATAGCCTCAGAAACCATTGTCTGCATTTGCTGCATCATTTCATTGGATGTGAAAGAGATATCCTCTTAGTACTGAGAGTGATTATCCCACACAAATATGGGTCTTGTTTGAATGGAGTGAGATCGAGTGATTTTCATGCACCCTGACTGGGTGGACCTTGTGTGCCATTGTGAAACTGTTCCCGAATCTCCACTGACATCTATTGGGACCCATGAAGACATTTAACTTTGTGAGAGGGGTGAGCTTTTAGGATGTGTGTTTAAGCATGGATGGATCCCACGGGGTGGGATTTGATGGTGCTTTGCTTTAGTCAACATGTTGTCAGATATGAACATCAGAGAGACGGTGGGGAATGTCTATGGAATGTCTATCGTAACCTGCGGCTTGCCTCTCCTCCAGCTCGGCTGTGCCAGTCTGTGTGTATTTGTATGACTCATTGCATTCTCATAGTTCTCAGCAGGTCTGGATTGCTCATATACACTGGTAGAGATAAGAACAGATAAGAGCGAGCAATAGATGGGACAGGATGTCTGGTAACAATATAACTGAACTGGCATGTGTAGCAGGAAAACACACCGTTTTTTGCGCTTTAGGATCAATGATAAGACTTGACATGACATTTTTATTTGTGTGTCAGATCCATTAATTGATTCAAAAATACATTACAATGGCTATTTATGCACAGACTTGAGTACATCTGTTATATTATAGCATGTTTGAAATGAAAAATTGAAGTGAAAAATTTCAATTAAAAAAAAAAAAGAACATCACGGTGATTCAAGAATCTGGGGATCATATTGAAGAAGATGAAAAAAAAAGTCTTACTTGGTAAAATAAAATCTTACTAGGTAGTATAATCTTAAATACGAAGATAAATTTCTTTAAAGGTGTTTTATAAATGGCATGTTTGTTTAAATGTTGTTATAATTAAAAATAACTATTAATAAATTATTATTATTTTATTATTATTTGAAAAATTGTCCAATTAAAGGGGTGTGAATCAGCATGCATGCAGAACCAAAACATAAAAGAATTTTTTTTTTTAAATTACCTTAAAAAATATTTAAATATAGTTGTTAATTTATAGATTCGCTTGTATTCAAGGTATAATGAATATATGTTTTTATGATAATAAATTTGCAGGATGTTTATACCATATGACATGTTTAGAGACATTTTTCCTCTTTTACGTCATCGACCTAAATGCCATGTTATATATTTATGCTAATCATTGAGTACATTTGGTTTCCATGTTATACAATAACCATGGTTCAACCACAGTAATTTTCGTGATCAGAAACGGTTAGTTGTATTGATTGACTTTAGTGTAATGCATATCATTGCTGAGACAGATTAACAGTTAATTTTGCCACATAAAGCGAAGTGTAACTTAATCTCGCTCCCTCCCTCCTATCGTTTCTCCTGCATATGAAGCACCTGCCCCATCACCTGTCAGTTGGAGGCAACAGACTGATTCTGTATCTGCACCTACATGCTGCAGTCTGGGGAAAAAGGACGCTATGCCACACCCAGTAATGCTCCGTCCCCACTCTTTGCATGCAAAAGCGTTCTCTCCTCACTTACCCTCATTTAGCTTGTCGAATTCAGGTCAACAGGGCCACTCGGGGAGGAATAGGTATCTAAAGCCCCTTCACTCAACTCTGTTAGTCTCACTGGCCTTAAAGGGCTTGTAAGGGCTAAAAAACCCAGCAGAGCTCACCTGCAGAATGAACAGATGGTGACGGAAGAGGTTTGGGGAGCAATAAGAACAGACCTTGTTTGTGTGACTGCACGCTATTAGTGCCTCCCCCAATGGTCAGCACAGATAGGATGCAGCCACACAAATAAGGCCTGTTCTTGTTGCGTGAGCTCAGACAGACCAGACTCTTGTTTGTTCTCGGGTACAGCTTACTGGGCAATTTAAGTGGAATGACAGAAGCGCAGTTATTTGGGGAATGTGGAAAGTGTCAGATCTTTATTGGGAGTGGAGGTCGGCCATGATAATGAACTTGCTTTTCTTCGGCACACAAAAGGCTTAATGGTTAACCATTTTTATGTGTCCTCATTTTGCCTTTACAAACAATCCTTGGATTTCAAGACTTATGCTATAAAAGAAACTGGTTAGTATGATTGTTGTAATGTGTTGGAAGGCACTAGCACTTTTTATTTGTCTGTTGAAGGAACTTTTAGAAGTTTATGGTTGAAAAACGCAAGAACGGGCTACTAAATTTTTATTGACAGGAGGCTGATATCTTGATATTTTTGTGTATTGTAAGCATGCTTGCACCAATGTGTGTCAGTGTTTTAGGAGTTTTGTATTTTGTGTGGTGCACATGTTTGTGTTTGTCTATGAAAAGTGATCCTGAAAAGCCAAGCCCTACAGGTATGTGAAAAAGGCCTTTCTCTGGCTCCGCTGGATGCACACCTGTTTGGCTACGCAGCCTGCAGGCTTTTTCAGGCGCTCTGTTGGCTTGCACCTAATATGAATAAAATCATTTGTGTTTTTATTTGATTACATGGACTGACCTGAATGCAGTCTCTCAGAGAAAATCTTGAGGAACACAAGCATTGCAGGCATTATGTGATTATTTCACAGAAGCAAATAAAATTACATGTACTGTAGCAATAACAACTATTTTATTTAAGTGCATTTAACAAACCAAATTTTTACTTGACTTAATTTGTAAAATATCCATGCATGTATATGAGTATAATTTAATTTTCATTTGTTGATGTTAACAAGTAAAAAAAAAAAAAACGTATCTAGACTATTTATACTGTGCTACTTTTGGATTAAATTGAATATGTCTGCATATCACAAGCCTTGATTGTCGTCTGCTGCATGGTCAGTCTCAAGGTGTGAGCAGTATACCGATCACATTTCAAAACAAGCTGTTTCGAGTGACTAGTCTTTACCTGTCCATATAATAAAGCAGAGGGAGGGGTCAGTATTCTCCTGGATCAGCTCACCTCCCGAGCAGCGAGTTAAAGAAAACAGGAAGAAGAGTGTGAATGAGTGTGACGTGAATTGAAGATTGAAAGTAGGTCATCGTTGCAACGTGACACAAATTTAATGGCACATTAAAGAACTGATTGAGCTTTATAAATCTGGCAAACATCAGCAGGACTGCTAAGTGCAGTCATGTAGTAAATCATGATACTGTGACTTGACAAAGAAATGTTCATAGCCCGTTTAACTTTCATGATCTGATTAATTTTCAAGTTTAAAATGTAGGGCGGGGCTTGATTTTATACATTGGGAATTGATTGGACACACTAGAGCTCGACACCAGAATCGAGAATGGGAGTTGGCTAAAACAATGCCTAAATGCCTAATTTGGCTGTTGTTTAACATTATCCAATAAGTGACGTTGATGGACAATCAAAATCATTTCAGAAGAAGAGTAAGTTCTCTTTAATGTTTTGATTAAAGATTGTGAAGAAAACTATTTTTGTCTTTGGAATAACCTGCACTGAGGAACTGATCACAAGAAGCATGCATTAATAAAGTCTTTTGGGTCTATTTTGATTTTACATGATTTATTGAGCACTTTTAATTGGAAATTGGCTTGGATCTTAAAAGATTTTTTTGTTGTTGTTCTTTAGAAACTACTGAATATTCTTTAATTGATGCTTTTGGGCTTTTTCTTGTTGATCTGAAGAATTATGTAAAGAGTATGTTGCTACTTATATTATTTTCTATTAAAGGATCATTAACAAGCAACATATGTTAAGACAATAAACAGAGCAACTGTCTGCAATTAAACATTTAAAAGCACTAATATTTTTAGTGCCAGACTAAACAAGTCTGTGTTTATCCTACTAACCTACAGTAAGTGGACTTCTTCGGTTAGTGTGAAGCAATGTGGTTCCTGCTTAGAGATCCTACAGATGCAGTATTCAGAACACTATATTTAATTTAGTTAATGTAAAAAGCTTAAAATCAACTGCGATCTCCACTGAATGTTGCATGTTATAGCAGTGCTTTGTTTCCACACTCGGCACTACTGCTCGTGTGCATATCGCTCCTGTATTCGACAGGGTGTGTCCAACATGGGAGGTGTTAATGTTGAAAGAAGGTGAGTGCACAGATGTCCTAAAGATGTGGTAAATTCTTTTTTAAGATGGGTCCATGGGGTTCAAGGTGGTCTGAAGGAGCTCAGCTTGCTAGAGTAATACCTTAAACCGGGTATTGTTACACTTATGGACTTCTCTCTTGCTCTCTCTGTTGTGTTGGTGTTGAGAGGGTTGAGGGCAATGTCAATGCTTTGTGAATGTGAAAAGGGATTTTGGTGTCTGTCTTGATGGAGTAGGTGGAGGAAGGCCTCAGGCACTTTGAGGGATCAGACCCCACACCAAACACAAACAATGAAGTGTTTTTCACCTCCAGATGTTCTCACTCACCCCACCTGAATTTAAATGCTACTATATAAAATCTCTACTTTGAATTTGCATCTTTTGTTCTATAATAATAATTTCACACATTAGGTGTCCATTATAACATCATCCATTATGAAAAGATAAGTGAACACTTAGGGCAGCAAACGGAGTAGCTTAAAAGATAGGTCCACAATTTCTCTAGTTTCTGGAGGAAGTATTAAACTTTTATAATAAAAGTATTTCATGAGTTTAAGGCCACTTCACGCAAGGAAACTAGAGATAGTTCACTTGCAAAAATCTGCAAAATCTGTGATTATTCACTTACTCTCATGTTGTACCAAATCTGTATATTGTTATTTCCCCATAGAACATGAAAGGAGATTTTCTGAATGATCTTTACACAGTTCATTTCCATTCAACTAAATGTTTTCATCAAAACATTCAGGAACGACAATGAACAACAAGGCTAAGTAAATAATGACAGAATATTTGTTTTCATTGAACTTTCTCTTTAATCTTTGACGAATAATGTCTATATTTTATTCGTAATCACCTGCATTTTTGCCATCAAGTTGCAGCTGCTGAAAATGAGCTGAGGTGTTTGAATGCGAAAGGCAGATGCCTGGATCTAGACCAATTAGACCAGCAGTGTCAGTCTGCTTCAGAGCAATATAACATACAAACAGAAGCTGATCTCACCACACTGCTAGACCCTGTTCTCAAACACGCAAAAATCTTCTAGAAATTAATAGGGTTTTTTTTTGGTCTTTGTTTTGGTGTGACTTTTAAAATTTAATTTGATTTAGTGACAGCTATATGCTATGAAAAAAAATATTTAGCTTTATTTCAAGTGCAAACTATTGGTCCTCCTATCTATTGTTATTGTTGACATTGTTTTATTTGTGGATTCATGTGGTTCTTATGTCTGCATGGGCTTTTGGTTTGCATTGGTTTCTTTAATCATAGCTACAATGAAGATGGCAGTTTTCTATTCATTTACTTTGTTGACGCCCTGACTTACAGGAAGCTTCCAAAATTACAGGGAGAATGTATACAACAAAGACCAAAACATAAGGAAATAACATGTTGAGAACATGGGAAATTACATGGTGGATTTTATTGAAAATTGTAAAATGGAAGACGTCAAATTGAATGTATGGAATAGATGTATTGTAATGGGCTGTAATGTAGTGTATTACTGAATTTGTTTTATAGTAATAGCTATGCACATTTTCACAAAATTACTGCAGCTATTACATTTAATTTGTGCAGCACAGTAGTGTTATACGATAACAGCTCCCAAGTTTTTCTTCCATAATTTGATGTATTTCCAAATGACATGATATTCAACAAGAAAAACTGTAGTAGACGTAAGTGTGAGTTGGCTAAAAAAATTGCCTGAATAGCTATTTGGCAATTGGCTTTCATTATTCAATAGCACACACAGCCGTGACATGAGCAGAAAAGAAAAGTCATTTGAGAGGATGAGAAAGATTTTCTATCTTGATTTACAGATTGTGAAGACAAACTGAGAATATCAACTGGTCAACTGACTTTTATTTCTGTGTGTGCATGTGAGGAATCCAGATTCACATCTCCTGTGCAACTAACAGCATTCCCCATCTGGAGAAATAAAGGGTCCTTTGTTTAGAGTATAGGGAACAGGTAACCATTTGTGCTGAATGTTTTGGGGTTTAGTTGTGCAATGTGTTTGTTGTACAGATGTGCATATAGTTTTTTATCAGGACAGAGGGTCAGATTGTGTTACCTGGGCATTTCATATGTGTGTGTGTATGAGAGAATGTTTGCTTGTGGATCATGTTAAACTGTGCAGGTGGATTTATCCATGTGTACATTAAGCTTTAAAAGAGAAATTAAGATGGGGGAGACAAAAAACAAAAAACAAATCTATTTTATATTGTGAGGGTGCAAAGATTTTTAATAGATAGTTTTGAAAATGTTATGATAAACGATGATTTATTTAGTTTTACCTTTTATTTTCTGGTTCATGACACACACGGCTAAATTGCATGCAAGGTAGAGTTTACGACACCAAGGGGTGACCCAACTCGTACCTTTGGGTGGATTTCATCTCCAAGTTTAGAAAACATCTCTCTTTATTTCACGGGTCAGTGATTAAGGCAGATGTGGGTCATCAGCACTGGCAGTTTGCTGAGCCTTCATTGCTTTAATAGCCTAGGAAATGTCATAGCTCAAGCTATCTCAGGCTCACTTGTCCCTCAGGGCAAGACACTGAATACTAACAAGCATTGCTTCTCCCTTGACCTAGATTTGTTTGGGTAAATAGTGAGCTGTTTGCAAGCATGGGAAGTATGCACGAAAAAAACTCTTCCAAGATGACCTTCTCAGTCGGGCTCTCCTATTTGAAGCATTCCATCTCAGGAATAAGCAGCTAGAATAGCAAGACTAGACACTTGCCCATTATCATAGTTGGAAAGATCGGAGTGTCCTCATGTGACTGACTTGACATCTTCATGCAGAAGCTGCACTACAGAAGTAGCTTCGAGTAAGGGATCCAGCTGTAAATGATGTTGATAAGTATAGGGGATGAGGGCTGCACGCTGCGCTCTTTAATTAGAACAGGAAGACGCAGCGGCAGCTACTGAGCCAAGCCTGCCATGGGGGGGAAGAGCAGAGCCCGTTCAGTGTGACTTAACTTTCCCCAGTGGATCACCAAATCCACTAAGAACTGCAGAGATGAGCCAAGCTTTACTGTGCATAAATCTGTGCTGGCACAACAAAAACATTGGCCAGAGCGATCTATTCCTTTGTGGTCAAATTTGGAAATGCAGCATCTGTCAGGACAATGGTTATGTGGATACATGAGTTATAATACCTTACATTCTTTCTGTTTTTGTTCCCCAATTGCTTTGTAGTACCCATGTCCCTCCTGAGCCATGCTCCCTGGCTATGGATTCTCTCCTCTTCTTGACTTCCAGCCTCACCTCCAAGCGTTCCATTGCAGAGGCGAGAGCTCTGACATGTGGTTTCCAGGCTCAGTTGAGGCCCAGGCTCTGAGTGACTCTCGGGAAGGCAGGCCCCTCCTGCGACCGCATCAACACATTGCGGTGTGTCAGCAAGAGACATTGGCCTTCATTGACCTTCAACAGCCAAGCATTAATGGTTTTCAATCATGCACACCGGAAAACAGTGGTTCCTCTCTTTGCTCCAAGCATGTCGGATGCAATGGAAGCAGTCCATCTGACTTTGCCAAGAATGGGAGTACAGACACAACACTGGACAATTATTTGACCCAGGATAGCATTGATGTGGAAGTGGTTCAGGATCAGACGTGGACACGCGTTACTGGCTTACCTGAGACAGTTTATGAAAAACCTGAACCAGGAGTTAAGGGCCTCAGTTCTCGAGACTTGTTTCTGCCTCTGTACCCTACATATGCACCTGGGGACAGGAACTCTTTGGAGTCTCAACAGCTGAGCTCCCCCTCTTCCCCGTTAGAGTTCCAGAGTCCAGACCCATTTCGTCCTCAAAGACGCACCTCTTTGGGATCCATAAAAGAGAAGTCCATAAGTAAGTGCCACTTTCACTTAACTAAGTCTTGGCACATTGGCCCTACATTCCTGTTTTAAACAACAAATAGTTTGAAACTGTATGGTAGCTTTCAGATAGATGATGATGATGATTCTTAGTGCAATCCTTAAAAGCATACTAAGGTTCTGTCAGTTGTTTTAATACATTACAGCAATGGTTCCCAAGCTTGTCTGTGGAGGCTCCTCAAAACAGTACACATTTTGGATGTTAGAGTCGCAACAAGTGATTTGATGAGTTGAATAAAGTGTGTTTGTTTAGGGAGATGTCCAAAATCTGTACAATTGATGGGCCTCTAGGATCAAGGTTAGGAACTACTGTGCTGAAGTGATCTGTTAAAACTACAGGTGAATGTAACTAGTGGATAGTACCTTTTCTCACTCACTATTCCTTGCTGCTAATAGGGCGTAAAATGAGGGTGTACTCTCCAGACACTCTGAGTGATGAGTCTCTCAGCAGCCCAGGCGTGGAGTGTGATTACCTTCTCCCAGCATCCTTTGAATCCTTTGTAGAAGGAGGGCTTGGCATGGTGGGTACCACTGTACCCACATCCCAAAGTTCCAGCCCTCTCCCAGAGGTAGATGAGGATCTCTCTCTTCTTGCCATATCAACCCCTCCAAAACCATTCTTAGATATCCCTCAGGAGGGTGCCAGAACAGAGGGGAGTGTAAATGATGGGGGGAGGCAGAGGCTGGGCCTGGAAGACTGCAGAGCCCTGGAAGGCCCTGCCCTCAACAGTGGGACCTCACTGCCTCTCTCCCGTTCTCGCTCAGCAGACAATGAGCGCCGGCGCTTCTCTGCCTCTGAGCTCATCTCCCGCCTGCAACTCTCCCAGAGAAAAAACTCTTTTACCCTTAAGCTGGGCAAGTCTCTCTCTGCTCGTGTGGCCTCCCGGGACCGCCACCTGTCTGGAAACCTTAGCTCAGACTGTAAGTGATTCATCAGGACTGATTAGATTAATGAAAGACTTTATTGTGAAAGCCTTGTGCTATGATGTCATTATGACACTTCAGTGCTATATTTTCAGCTCTATCCCTTTCTGTGTACATTCTCCCTCCCTTGTCTGTTTGTAGACAAACCCAACTCCAGACGTTGCTTCTCAGGGGGATCAAGTGACAGTGTACCACATGGTCCGGTGGGGTTTGCACCATCACTGCCCTCTGCTGACTGTAATCTGCCACTGCACAGGAGGAGTTCAAAGCAAAGGTGGATTTAAAGCTCAGCTAGTTACCACAGAGAATAACATAGAGAGTAGAATATAACATTCTCTATTAACGTATTTTTTACTGTTTTTTCACAGTATGAGAAAGGTTTCCATTGACGAGGATGGAAGTAGTCCTTCCAGTAGCTCTAAACGTCTATCACGATTCTTGCCAAACTGTAAGCCCAATAAAAAATTAATCGGGAATTTGATATATATGTTATATTTTTTATTATTAAGCATTTTTCTCTTCCTTTCTCTCAGTGATTTTGTATCAGGAATACAGTGATGTTGCTATCAACAGAGAGATTCAGAGGCAGCAGGGGGCAGAGCCAGGAACTGATGAAGAAAGGGGAGACTCTGTGTCCTCTGGAAATCTCTCCCCATCTAGCTCATTCCGCTCATCACGAGGCTCCGCCTTTTCCCTTTGGCAGGATATTCCTGATGTTCGGTCCAGTGGACAACTCGACAACTTCAGCAATGAAGAGCGTAAACTGCAGGAGGTGACTCCACATTCAGAAAGTCTGTTTTGTTTTTTTATCAACCAGCAAATTTTGCTGAAAAAGAAACAATTTATCTATCTTGACTTGTTTTGTAATTTCAGGCCAAATTTGAGTTGGTGACATCAGAGGCCTCATACATACGCAGCTTGTCTATAGCAGTTGACCATTTTATGACATCTCCTGAGCTGTGTGAGTGTCTTGGGATGCAGGAGAGGCAGTGGCTCTTCTCCAAACTGCCTGATGTGAAAGAAGTCAGTGAGAGGTGAATAAAGATGAAGAGCAATGAAATTTTTTTGCTATTTTTTGAAAGAGTGAGCCTTCTGCTGAGATGTGTACTGTTGCGATCCGTTTCTTTTTCTATTCTTCTTATGTCCATAGGTTTCTTCATGATCTGGAGCATAGATTGGAAGCGGACATTTTGCGTTTTGATGTGTGTGACATTGTCCATGACCACTGTCCTGCACTGCGGAGGGTTTATCTGCCTTATGTCACCAATCAAGCCTATCAGGAACAAACCTATCAGCGACTACTGTAAACAGTCTCTTACTGCAAAACAGTTCTCTAACAAACATATTGCCTGTTTAAGTGGTTCATACTTTTGTTTTGTGGTGTTTTTTTAGGCAAGATAATCCTCGTTTCCCTGGAATCCTTGCCCGCCTGGAGGAGGATCCAATATGCCAGAGGCTGCCTCTTACATCATTCCTTATCCTTCCTTTTCAAAGGATCACACGACTCAAAATGCTAGTGGAGGTATTCCAACATGGACAGAGTGCATCCATCTTTTCAAATGTTCAAATGCAAAATTCATAAATTAAATAGTCTTGTGTTAATAAACTGTGTCCATTATAGAATATCCTAAAGAGAACAACGCCTGGATCACGAGATGAGGACACTGCCACCAAAGCACTTAATGAGCTCAAAAAGGTGAATAAAGTAGGAGAGGAAAGTAAAATTGTCACAATGTTTCAAAAACCAATGAAATGAAAGCTAAATGTGCTCTGCTGCCCTAGATAATAAAGGAATGTAACTCCAGTGTGCAGTCCATGAAGAGGATGGAAGAACTAATTCATCTAAACAAGAAAATTCACTTTGAGGGCAAGGTATAACTTCAAGCATTCATTATGTCTAAAACGATCTATCAGAAATCATGTCTACGTTTTTTACCCACAATAATTTTCAATAATATACACAATTCTTTTGTAAAATTCTATTTCTTTTATTTTAGATTTTTCCTCTCATATCCCAGTCTCGTTGGCTTGTCAAACATGGTGAACTTCTGGAAGTGGACACACAGAACTTGAGTATATCTGGGTCTAAGTTTAAACTTACCACTCGTCCGGTGTACCTTCACTTGTTTAATGACTGTCTTCTGCTGTCCCGGAGGAAGGAGTAAGTCTAATGGGATGGGAAACCAATGTTAATATTTGAATCAAGCAAAACCTTTTGAAAAACCTGTGCAAATTATATAAGTCTGCTACAAAATTGGTCCCTTCTCTTTCCTGTCATAGCACATGGAAGTTCATGGTGTTCGTACATGCAAAGATTGAAGACCTCAAGGTGAAAGATCTAAGCCAGAAACTTCAGGGAATCTCAGGATTCATCTTCTACCTGCAGTTATGTGAGGGGCAACAGCTAAAACACCAGATTCTGCTCAAGTCACCCACAGAGTGAGAACATTCACATAATTCGCAAATATTAACATTCAAAACCTGTCACTGACAAATAGATCTGAGTGTTCCTATAATTGAGCCACACCAGGATATATATCCTCACAGGATGCATAAACCTGAGTTTAACATGGAGTCAAGTACATTTTGCTTTATGTGTAGGAGCAGCAAACAGAGATGGATCACAGCCATGTTTCCCTCTGACCCAAAGGCAGCTATTGAGCAGACCAATGAGAATGATGGTGTGTAATTTCTTTGTCTCACTCTTGTCATGCAATTCAGATTTTACTGTATTTTAGAATTAACACTGTTCTCTAAATGGCATGTAAAAAAAAAAGAAAAATAAATAATTGTGGCTAGTTGCATTGGGTGGATCATGGCTGGGTTAAGCTGCAGTGTGTACAAGATAGTCCAGATACTTTATAATGATAATAAAGAGGGCTGTTTTGACATACAGTCATCAGGTATTTTACTAATATAATGTTGAAAATAACATTGGAATATACAGTTCTGCTCAAGAATATCCTGTTTACTTGTGAACTAAGTGCCTCAAATAAAACTCTAAAAGGAATAGCTCACCCAAAAATGGAAATTCTCTCATCATTTACTCAGCCTCAAGTCTTTCCAAATCTGTATGGCCATATTTCTTCTTTTAAACAAAAAAGATTAGGTTATTTTGTATCCTCTTTAGATGAAACTGAAAAAAGACTCTTAGCACCACAAGGCAGATTATTCACAAAATGTTAAGACTTACTTTTGTATACAACTCATTAAAGGAATACTCCACCCAAAAATTCTCTCAAATAAACAGAAATGAAGATTTTTTTTTAGAAAAATAGTAGAAAAATTTCCACAGAAAAAAGAAAGTTGTATACATGTGGGACAGCATGATGGTGAGTAAATGAGAGAATTTTCATTTTTGGATGGAGTGTCTCTTTAATGTTTCTCTGCATGTGTCTGTCCAGATCTATCTCAAGTCCAGTGCATCAAGAGCTACCAGTCTCAGGAGCATGATGAGTTAACGCTGGAGAAGGCAGACATCCTTCAAGCTGTAACAATTACAAGTGATGGTATGGAAAATCTTTTCTCTTCTCCTGGCTATACTCCATTTTTCCCTTTGAAAAAGAAAAGTTGGAGAACTGTAGAAGAGATGAATGACATTTTAATATTTTCAATTCACAGGTTGGGTAGAAGGTATTCGGTTGTCGGATGGAGAGAGGGGCTGGTTCCCCAAAACTTACGTGGAGGAGATCACAAGCCGCAGTGCTCGTTTGCGAAACCTCCGTGAAAATATTCGCATCAAGTGTGTCTCACAAAAATTGGAGGGAGAGACTCTCTGAGACCTTGAAATATGGGACATTTGTTTTACTTAAACTTGTATTTCAAACTTTTCAACCACTTAGAATGGTCACCACCTTTCGGTCTGCTGGCAACAGCCCTGAGCATAAGGTGCTGTGCTTTCTGACAGACACACACTGCTTAAAATACACCATGTGGGTGGACAAATTCTGGATATATGAGCTGTTAAAATATTTTACAAAATAACAAGATCCAATTTAGTTTTAGGTGGTAAAGCAGCCATTTCACTCTCAAGTTTTTTTTTTTATAAGGAATCCTCTTCTACATAGTGACTCAGATAGTTAAATAAAGTTGTGGTTAGCTGATTCACTGAACTGCTACACAGTAAAGCTAAATGCTGTCTTTTACTAGTGGAACATTGGAACCAAATTTTGGACTTTGAATGATGTTGCTGTTGCAGCGTACGTAAATATGAGTTTATGCCACTAGACTTCTGTAGATGATAATTTACTTAATAGAATTGGCATAATAACAGGAAATGTACTATCAAATTATGACCATTATTTATGTCAGTGGTTCTGCTGTTTGTTTTTGTATTTGTTATTTTGGTAACAGATTTTTCTGGGCAATTTCTTTGTGGAGTACTGGTTTCCTGCGCATGTTAAATCACATTTGAAAAATAATCCTTTAAGGTGACTGTAAATAAAAATAAATGCATATATTACTGAAAGTGTCTGAAATGTCTGATTTTTATATCAAAAAAAAAAGTTGAGCTTTTGGGTTGTGTGTAACGTTAACCTTACTGTAACCAGGGTTCCCAGCCACGTATGCGCACAGCTACAACAAAGCACGTCTCATAAACTTCAGTTTCATTCCAGGCTCACCTCATATCCCATGGGGCAATAAAGCAGCCGGGTAGCAGGTAAACAGAATAGTTTCTTTGTCACAGCTGTTCTGAGAACCTTGAATGGTTTCCAACTGCTGTAAATCAGAGGTGAAAGACTGCAGAAAAGAAGCTGCAGTTAGGGACAGATAAGAGACGGACTGCAGAGGCGCAGGAATGCATTTCTAATTAAAGCCATTTATCTCCGTGAAACATTTCGTATTCATTTTGTATAATGTGCTGTACAAAATGCATCCATGCAAGTTAAAGATACTTCTGCTGGGGGTTTGTAGAAATAATTAGCTATCTGTCTTTCGCAAATGTTTTGTTTACCCTGATCCAACTTAAGTTTGAGCACTCAGTTGTGGAGTCAAGACTGCACAAGGGTTAACCCTTTGATGCATAACATGGGTCAAAAGTGACCCGACTGGGTTTTTATTTTCTATATCTTTGCAATAAATTAATTTTGTCTTTTAGTATTCCAGGTATTCCTCATTGAACTTGTTTTGAGCATCACAAACCCTCATTTTGATTTTTCCTTTCTTACTTTTTGAATAAAAATCATTTGTATCACTACCCTTCTAATGAACATGGGTCTAAAATGACCCGTATTTCTTCCCCAAGTTGTTTCAATCATGTTTCAATTCATGTTTTTTTGCTGAATCTTTGAATTATTTAAATATCTTGTTATCGATGTCAACAAATTGTTTATTTTTCCTTTCTTACTTTACAAACAGACAGGTTTTTGTATTTTTTTTATTTTACATCAATATTACACACATGGGTCAAAAATGGCCTTTGATATTTGTAAATGTTTGCATTTTATTTTTTTAACCACAGTAAACATTTGATATATTGTGAAAGATAACTGGAGATAATATTTGAATGTTAGGCCAAGGTTGTTTTAACGTTTTTTTTTTCAGTCTATGTTCAGGTTAGTGTAACAGGATTCTAACGTTATTTTCAGGATATTCCAGGAGAGCTCGAGGAGAACCGGCCCCCAAACTGAGGCTGGTATACACAAAAATATTTTCAAAAATACCTCAAACCGTTGATCAAATATATAGTATTTTATATGGTCACTGTAAGACTTTTTAGGAACACTGACAGACAAAGGGTGACCAATAGCATTAATCTATGACAACAATATAATACAAATACAATATATAGCCTATTATATGAAATATAATGAGACTTACATGTATTAAATATACAAAAGCAGCCATGTTGAATTGTGAGGCAGGTGAATGTAACGGTGTGAGCACCTAAGCAAACGAAAGCAGGAGAAACAGGTTTCCAAAGAACTTCTAAAGCTTTAATAATAACTCAAAGGTAGGCCGAACACATCCAAATATAACAGTGACTGGACAAAGAGTGAACAAAACAAGGACTAAAGAGGGAACTAATGAGATTACTAATTAACACCAGGTGAACTAAATGAATAATCAAACACAGGCAAACTGGGTTGGCTGAAAATAAGCGAAGATAAGCAAACGAAAGAAAAACCCAGACCGGATGGACAGCTTTGACACAATCAAGTCAAAAGTGGCCCATACAGAAAACTTTGATATTTGCACATTTTTGCATGTAGGAACATCTTATTTTATCTTTTTTTTTACAACAGAAAATATTTGATATATTGTGAAAATATTTGATATATTGTGAAAGATAACTAACTGGGGGTAGTCGTGGCCTAGTGGTGAGGGAGTCGGGCTTGTAATCAGAAGGTTGCCGGTTCAATTCCCATGCCGGCAGGAATTGAAAGTAGGGATTGTGAATAAACAGCACTCTCTCCACCTTCGATACCATGACTAAAGACCCTGAGCAAGACACCTAACCCCTAAATGCTCCCCTTGTAAGTCGCTTTGGATAAAAGCGTCTGCGAAATGAAATGAGAAATAACTAGACATAATATTTGAATGTTTTAGGATTTGACGGGTTACTGTTTTGACGGATTACTTTTTTGACTGATATGTCGAAATTAAATTTCATAATTTGCATTGCTACCATGCCATGGAGATACATGATTTAGAGCTGACCATCCAGCCTGTTTTTAGAGCCCTTGCATGATAAACATATTTCCAAAGTCATATGTGCACCATTTTTTATTTGAACCTGTCTTTTTGAAGTAAGACAGCAGTATGTCAGTATGCCTGTTTGGCAACACAACAAAACTATGTCTGGAGTGGGTACAAATTTTGGCTATTAAACATACGGATGAAAGTTCAAGACTGGCCACGGGTGATCCTCTGCTGTTCTTGACTTAGTATCTCGCTAGGTGCTGTGTAGGCTTGTAGACTTAAAGGTTTATTGTGACAAGTAATCGCTACATGCAGGTATATTTAATATTGTTCCATTAAATCGAGGGGGAAAAAACAAGTTGCCCTAAAAATATAGAATCCATGTGCTATGTGTTGTGTGTCATTTTATTGTACAGAACGACTCATATTGTTTCTTTTCCTCTCCCTTCTTGTCTGTTTGTAAAGACACTCAACATACTGCCCTCTGCTGACAATAATCTGCAACTACACACAACACTCACTAGGCTTGATAAATAATACGAGTGGATTGACAACCCATATTTTTTTTAACACTTTCATCTTACTATGGTGGTCATACCTTGATGAAGATTATATTGGTTTAATATGCATATGGTAAACAAAGAATGTGGAATTTCAGACACATTTCCCTGCTCCTTTCTAGTCATCTGTTTCATAAACTAGTTTTCTTAATCCACAAATCTTTGTTCTGGGTCTTTTGACATTATTTCTCATCTTTGTTTATGTATACAGCATGCTCTGTGAAATTTAAAAAGATACCAAAAGGTTGTCAATATTTAGTACCCTTTTGTCTTGTTAACATGTGTCAAATCCTAGTATTATAGTTTCATTGACTATAATTTATTCACGGTGCTTAAGTAGTAATGAAAGGATCTATTTTGTAATCTGTCGTGGAAAATACCTTGTATAAATCGTAATCAAACAATTCAATATATGATTTCGCTGGGACGCCATCTTCTGGCGAGACGCGGGAAGTTTAAACTTACCATTCTACAGGTTAACTTTCATGTATGTTCCACGACTGCCTTCCATACGGTGGCCCAGTAGTGCATAACACAAAGAAATTTAAAAAGCCAACATAAGTTCACAACACAACGAAATAAAGCCACAACACGGAATCGCCACAACACAACAGAAACAAGCCGCAACACAACGGAATCGCCACAACACAACGAAATAAAGCCACAACGGGAATGGTAAAGTTAGATTTCCTTGTCACTGTTCTAAGAGTCCAGAGTCTTACCATGGTTAGTTTTAAGTATGTAAACATTATATCGACATGAAATATTAATTCAAAATCACATTTGTGCACAATAGCTTCATATTTATTCCTGTGAATGATTTGAAGCGCTACCACGGCGCATGAGCGGCGATTCCGTTGTGTTGTGGCTTTATTTCGTTGCGTTGCGGCTTGTTTCCATTGTGTTGTGGCTTTATTTCGTTGTGTTGCAGCTTGTTTCCGTTGTGTTGTGGCTTTATTCCGTTGTGTTGTGGCTTTATTCCGTTGTGTTGTGGCTTTATTTCGTTGTGTTGTGGCGATTCCATTGTGTTGTGGCTTTATTTCGTTGTGTTGTGGCTTTATTCCATTGTGTTGTGGCTTTATTTCGTTGTGTTGTGGCGATTCTGTTGTGTTGTGGCTTTATTTCGTTGTGTTGTGGCTTTATTCCGTTGTGTTGTGGCGATTCCGTTGTGTTGTGGCTTTATTTCGTTGTGTTGTGGCTTTATTCCGTTGTGTTGCGGCTTTATTTCGTTGTGTTGTGGCGATTCCGCTGTGTTGTGGCTTTATTCCATTGTGTTGTGGCTTTATTTCGTTGTGTTGTGGCTTTATTCCGTTGTGTTGTGGCTTTATTCCGTTGTGTTGTGGCTTTATTTTGTTGTATTGTGGCGATTCCATTGTGTTGTGGCTTTATTTCGTTGTGTTGTGGCTTTATTCCGTTGTGTTGTGGCTTTATTCCGTTGTGTTGTGGCTTTATTCCGTTGTGTTGTGGCTTTATTTCGTTGTGTTGTGGCGATTCCATTGTGTTGTGGCTTTATTTCGTTGTGTTGTGGCTTTATTCCATTGTGTTGTGGCTTTATTTCGTTGTGTTGTGGCGATTCTGTTGTGTTGTGGCTTTATTTCGTTGTGTTGTGGCTTTATTCCGTTGTGTTGTGGCGATTCCGTTGTGTTGTGGCTTTATTTCGTTGTGTTGTGGCGATTCCATTGTGTTGTGGCTTTATTTCGTTGTGTTGTGGCTTTATTCCGTTGTGTTGTGGCTTTATTCCGTTGTGTTGTGGCTTTATTCCGTTGTGTTGTGGCTTTATTTCGTTGTGTTGTGGCGATTCCATTGTGTTGTGGCTTTATTTCGTTGTGTTGTGGCTTTATTCCATTGTGTTGTGGCTTTATTTCGTTGTGTTGTGGCGATTCTGTTGTGTTGTGGCTTTATTTCGTTGTGTTGTGGCTTTATTCCGTTGTGTTGTGGCTTTATTTCGTTGTGTTGTGGCTTTATTCCGTTGTGTTGTGGCGATTCCGTTGTGTTGTGGCTTTATTCCGTTGTGTTGTGGCTATTCCGTTGTGTTGTGGCTTTATTTTGTTGTGTTGTGGCGATTCCATTGTGTTGTGGCTTTATTTCGTTGTGTTGTGGCTTTATTTCATTTTGTTGCAGCTTGTTTCGGTTGTGTTGCGGCTTTATTTCGTTGTGTTGTGGCGATTCCGTTGTGTTGTGGCTTTATTCCGTTGTGTTGTGGCTTTATTTCGTTGTGTTGTGGCTTTATTCCATTGTGTTGTGGCTTTATTTCGTTGTGTTGTGGCGATTCTGTTGTGTTGTGGCTTTATTTCGTTGTGTTGTGGCTTTATTCCGTTGTGTTGTGGCTTTATTTCGTTGTGTTGTGGCTTTATTCCGTTGTGTTGTGGCGATTCCGTTGTGTTGTGGCTTTATTCCGTTGTGTTGTGGCTATTCCGTTGTGTTGTGGCTTTATTTTGTTGTGTTGTGGCGATTCCATTGTGTTGTGGCTTTATTTCGTTGTGTTGTGGCTTTATTTCATTTTGTTGCAGCTTGTTTCGGTTGTGTTGCGGCTTTATTTCGTTGTGTTGTGGCGATTCCGTTGTGTTGTGGCTTTATTCCGTTGTGTTGTGGCTTTATTTCGTTGTGTTGTGGCTTTATTCCGTTGTGTTGTGGCGATTCCGTTGTGTTGTGGCTTTATTTCGTTGTGTTGTGGCTTTATTCCGTTGTGTTGCGGCTTTATTTCGTTGTGTTGTGGCGATTCCGCTGTGTTGTGGCTTTATTCCATTGTGTTGTGGCTTTATTTCGTTGTGTTGTGGCTTTATTCCGTTGTGTTGTGGCTTTATTCCGTTGTGTTGTGGCTTTATTTTGTTGTATTGTGGCGATTCCATTGTGTTGTGGCTTTATTTCGTTGTGTTGTGGCTTTATTCCGTTGTGTTGTGGCTTTATTCCGTTGTGTTGTGGCTTTATTCCGTTGTGTTGTGGCTTTATTTCGTTGTGTTGTGGCGATTCCATTGTGTTGTGGCTTTATTTCGTTGTGTTGTGGCTTTATTCCATTGTGTTGTGGCTTTATTTCGTTGTGTTGTGGCGATTCTGTTGTGTTGTGGCTTTATTTTGTTGTGTTGTGGCTTTATTCCGTTGTGTTGTGGCGATTCCGTTGTGTTGTGGCTTTATTTTGTTGTGTTGTGGCGATTCCATTGTGTTGTGGCTTTATTTCGTTGTGTTGTGGCTTTATTCCGTTGTGTTGTGGCTTTATTCCGTTGTGTTGTGGCTTTATTCCGTTGTGTTGTGGCTTTATTTCGTTGTGTTGTGGCGATTCCATTGTGTTGTGGCTTTATTTCGTTGTGTTGTGGCTTTATTCCATTGTGTTGTGGCTTTATTTCGTTGTGTTGTGGCGATTCTGTTGTGTTGTGGCTTTATTTCGTTGTGTTGTGGCTTTATTCCGTTGTGTTGTGGCTTTATTTCGTTGTGTTGTGGCTTTATTCCGTTGTGTTGTGGCGATTCCGTTGTGTTGTGGCTTTATTCCGTTGTGTTGTGGCTATTCCGTTGTGTTGTGGCTTTATTTTGTTGTGTTGTGGCGATTCCATTGTGTTGTGGCTTTATTTCGTTGTGTTGTGGCTTTATTTCATTTTGTTGCAGCTTGTTTCGGTTGTGTTGCGGCTTTATTTCGTTGTGTTGTGGCGATTCCGTTGTGTTGTGGCTTTATTCCGTTGTGTTGTGGCTTTATTTCGTTGTGTTGTGACTTTATTTCGTTGTGTTGCAGCTTGTTTCGGTTGTGTTGCGGCTTTATTTCGTTGTGTTGTGGTGATTCCGTTATGTTGTGGCTTTATTCCATTGTGTTGCGGCTTTATTCCGTTGTGTTGTGGCTTTATTCCGTTGTGTTGTGCCTTTATTCCGTTGTGTTGCGGCTTTATTTCGTTGTGTTGTGGCGATTCCGTTGTGTTGTGGCTTTATTCCGTTGTGTTGTGCCTTTATTCCGTTGTGTTGTGGCTTTATTTTGTTGTGTTGTGGCGATTCCATTGTGTTGTGGCTTTATTTAGTTGTGTTGTGGCTTTATTTCATTGTGTAATGGCTTTATTCCGCTGTGTAGTGGCTTTATTTCGTTGTGTTCTGGCTTTATTCCGTTGTGTTGTGGCTTTATTCCGTTGTGTTGTGGCTTTATTCCGTTGTGTTGTGGCTTTATTCCGTTGTGTTGTGGCTATTCCGTTGTGTTGTGGCTTTATTTTGTTGTGTTGCAGCTTGTTTCCGTTGTGTTGTGGCTTTATTCCGTTGTGTTGCGGCTTTATTCCGTTGTGTTGTGGCTTTATTCCGTTGTGTTGCGGCTTTATTTCGTTGTGTTGTGGCGATTCCGTTGTGTTGTGGCTTTATTTCGTTGCGTTGCAGCTTGTTTCCGTTGTGTTGTGGCTTTATTCCGTTGTGTTGCGGCTTTATTTCGTTGTGTTGTGGCGATTCCGCTGTGTTGTGGCTTTATTCCATTGTGTTGTGGCTTTATTTCGTTGTGTTGTGGCTTTATTCCGTTGTGTTGTGGCTTTATTCCGTTGTGTTGTGGCTATTCCGTTGTGTTGTGGCTTTATTTTGTTGTATTGTGGCGATTCCATTGTGTTGTGGCTTTATTTCGTTGTGTTGTGGCGATTTCGTTGTGTTGTGGCTTTATTTCGTTGTGTTGTGGCTTTATTTCGTTGTGTTGCAGCTTGTTTCCGTTGTGTTGTGGCTTTATTCCATTGTGTTGCGGCTTTATTTCGTTGTGTTGCAGCTTGTTTCCGTTGTGTTGTGGCTTTATTCCATTGTGTTGCGGCTTTATTTCGTTGTGTTGTGGCGATTCCGTTGTGTTGTGGCTTTATTTCGTTGTGTTGTGGCTATTCCGTTGTGTTGTGGCTTTATTTTGTTGTGTTGTGGCGATTCCATTGTGTTGTGGCTTTATTTCGTTGTGTTGTGGCTTTATTTTGTTTTGTTGCAGCTTGTTTCGGTTGTGTTGCGGCTTTATTTCATTGTGTTGTGGCGATTCCGTTGTGTTGTGGCTTTATTCCGTTGTGTTGTGGCTTTATTTCGTTGTGTTGTGACTTTATTTCGTTGTGTTGCAGCTTGTTTCGGTTGTGTTGCGGCTTTATTTCGTTGTGTTGTGGTGATTCCGTTGTGTTGTGGCTTTATTCCGTTGTGTTGTGCCTTTATTCCGTTGTGTTGCGGCTTTATTTCGTTGTGTTGTGGCGATTCCGTTGTGTTGTGGCTTTATTCCGTTGTGTTGTGCCTTTATTCCGTTGTGTTGTGGCTTTGATTTGTTGTGTTGTGGCGATTCCATTGTGTTGTGGCTTTATTTCGTTGTGTTGTGGCTTTATTTCATTGTGTTATGGCTTTATTCCGCAGTGTAGTGGCTTTATTTCGTTGTGTTCTGGCTTTATTCCGTTGTGTTGTGGCTTTATTCCGTTGTGTTGTGGCTTTATTCCGTTGTGTTGTGGCTTTATTCCGTTGTGTTGTGGCTTTATTTCGTTGTGTTGTGGCTTTATTCCGTTGTGTTATGGGTTTATTCTGTTGTGTTGTGGCTATTCTGTTGTGTTGTGGCTTTATTTTGTTGTGTTGTGGCGATTCCATTGTGTTGTGGCTTTATTTCGTTGTGTTGTGGCGATTCCGTTGTGTTGTGGCTTTATTCCGTTGTGTTGTGGCTTTATTCCGTTGTGTTGTGGCTTTATTCCGCTGTGTAGTGGCTTTATTTTGTTGTGTTCTGGCTTTATTCCGTTGTGTTGTGGCTTTATTCCGTTGTGTTGTGGCTTTATTCCGTTGTGTTGTGGCTTTATTCCATTGTGTTGTGGCTTTATTCCGTTGTGTTGTGGCTTTATTTCGTTGTGTTGTGGCTTTATTCCGTTGTGTTGTGGCTTTATTCCGTTGTGTTGTGGCTTTATTTCGTTGTGTTGTGGCTTTATTCCGTTGTGTTATGGCTTTATTCCGTTGTGTTGTGGCTATTCCGTTGTGTTGTGGCTTTATTTTGTTGTGTTGTGGCGATTCCATTGTGTTGTGGCTTGATTTCGTTGTGTTGTGGCGATTCCGTTGTGTTGTGGCTTTATTTCGTTGTGTTGTGGCTTTATTTCGTTGTGTTGCAGCTTGTTTCCGTTGTGTTGTGGCTTTATTCCGTTGTGATGCGGCTTTATTTCGTTGTGTTGTGGCGATTTCGTTGTGTTGTGGCTTTATTTCGTTGTGTTGTGGCTTTATTTCGTTGTGTTGCAGCTTGTTTCGGTTGTGTTGCGGCTTTATTTCGTTGTGTTGTGGCGATTCCGTTGTGTTGTGGCTTTATTCCATTGTGTTGTGGCTTTATTCCGTTGTGTTGTGGCTTTATTTCGTTGTGTTGTGGCTTTATTCCGTTGTGTTGTGGCTTTATTTCGTTGTGTTGTGGCTTTATTCCGTTGTGTTGTGGCTTTATTTCGTTGTGTTGTGGCTTTATTCCGTTGTGTTGTGGCTTTATTCCGTTGTGTTGTGGCTTTATTCCATTGTGTTGTGGCTTTATTCCGTTGTGTTGTGGCTTTATTTCGTTGTGTTGTGGCTTTATTCCGTTGTGTTGTGGCTTTATTCCGTTGTGTTGTGGCTTTATTTCGTTGTGTTGTGGCTTTATTTCGTTGTGTTGTGGCTTTATTCCGTTGTGTTGTGGCTTTATTCCATTGTGTTGTGGCTTTATTCCGTTGTGTTGTGGCTTTATTTCGTTGTGTTGTGGCTTTATTCCGTTGTGTTGTGGCTTTATTCCGTTGTGTTGTGGCTTTATATCGTTGTGTTGTGGCTTTATTCCGTTGTGTTATGGCTTTATTCCGTTGTGTTGTGGCTATTCCGTTGTGTTGTGGCTTTATTTTGTTGTGTTGTGGCGATTCCATTGTGTTGTGGCTTGATTTCGTTGTGTTGTGGCGATTCCGTTGTGTTGTGGCTTTATTTCGTTGTGTTGTGGCTTTATTTCGTTGTGTTGCAGCTTGTTTCCGTTGTGTTGTGGCTTTATTCCGTTGTGATGCGGCTTTGTTTCGTTGTGTTGTGGCGATTTCGTTGTGTTGTGGCTTTATTTCGTTGTGTTGTGGCTTTATTTCGTTGTGTTGCAGCTTGTTTCGGTTGTGTTGCAGCTTTATTTCGTTGTGTTGTGGCGATTCCGTTGTGTTGTGGCTTTATTTCGTTGTGTTGTGACTTTATTTTGTTGTGTTGCAGCTTGTTTCGGTTGTGTTGCGGCTTTATTTCGTTGTGTTGTGGCTTTATTCCGTTGTGTTGTGGCTTTATTTCGTTGTGTTGTGACTTTATTTTGTTGTGTTGCAGCTTGTTTCGGTTGTGTTGCAGCTTTATTTCGTTGTGTTGTGGCTTTATTTCGTTGTGTTGTGACTTTATTTCGTTGTGTTGCAGCTTGTTTCGGTTGTGTTGCAGCTTTATTTCGTTGTGTTGTGGCTTTATTCCGTTGTGTTGTGGCTTTATTTCGTTGTGTTGTGACTTTATTTTGTTGTGTTGCAGCTTGTTTCGGTTGTGTTGCGGCTTTTTTTCGTTGTGTTGTGGCGATTCCGTTGTGTTGTGGCTTTATTTCGTTGTGTTGTGACTTTATTTCGTTGTGTTGCAGCTTGTTTCGGTTGTGTTGCGGCTTTATTTCGTTGTGTTGTGGCGATTCCGTTGTGTTGTGGCTTTATTCCGTTGTGTTGTGGCTTTATTTCGTTGTGTTGTGGTGATTTCGTTGTGTTGTGGTGATTTCGTTGTGTTGTGGTGATTTCGGTTGTGTTGTGGCTTTATTTCGTTGTGTTGCAGCTTGTTTCCGTTGTGTTGTGGCTTTATTCCATTGTGTTGCGGCTTTATTTCGTTGGGTTGTGGCGATTCCGTTGTGTTGTGGCTTTATTTTGTTGTGTTGTGGCGATTCCATTGTGTTGTGGCTTTATTTCGTTGTGTTGCAGCTTGTTTCGGTTGTGTTGCGACTTTATTTCGTTGTGTTGTGGCGATTCCGTTGTGTAGTGGCTTCATTCCATTGTGTTCTGGCTTTATTCCATTGTGTTGTGGCTTTATTCCGTTGTGTTGTGGCTTTATTCCATTGTGTTGTGGCTTTATTCCGTTGTGTTATGGCTTTATTCCACTGTGTAGTGGCTTCATTTCGTTGTGTTTTGGCTTTATTCCGTTGTGTTGTGGCTTTATTTCGTTGTGTTGCGGCTTGTTTTTGTTGTGTTGTGGCAATTCCGTTGTGTTATGGCAATTCCGTTGTGTTATGGCTTGATTTCGTTGTGTTGTGCACTACTGGGCCACCTTACTTCCACCCTCCCACAGCAAGAGATAAGAACAGAAATAAAGACATGGGGTGACGTGACAGAGAGCATGAGGCTTTATTCCGTTGTGTTGTGGCTTTATTCCGCTGTGTAGTGGCTTTATTTTGTTGTGTTCTGGCTTTATTCCGTTGTGTTGTGGCTTTATTCCGTTGTGTTGTGGCTTTATTCCGTTGTGTTGTGGCTTTATTCCATTGTGTTGTGGCTTTATTCCGTTGTGTTGTGGCTTTATTTCGTTGTGTTGTGGCTTTATTCCGTTGTGTTGTGGCTTTATTCCGTTGTGTTGTGGCTTTATTTCGTTGTGTTGTGGCTTTATTCCGTTGTGTTATGGCTTTATTCCGTTGTGTTGTGGCTATTCCGTTGTGTTGTGGCTTTATTTTGTTGTGTTGTGGCGATTCCATTGTGTTGTGGCTTGATTTCGTTGTGTTGTGGCGATTCCGTTGTGTTGTGGCTTTATTTCGTTGTGTTGTGACTTTATTTTGTTGTGTTGCAGCTTGTTTCGGTTGTGTTGCGGCTTTATTTCGTTGTGTTGTGGCTTTATTCCGTTGTGTTGTGGCTTTATTTCGTTGTGTTGTGACTTTATTTTGTTGTGTTGCAGCTTGTTTCGGTTGTGTTGCAGCTTTATTTCGTTGTGTTGTGGCTTTATTTCGTTGTGTTGTGACTTTATTTCGTTGTGTTGCAGCTTGTTTCGGTTGTGTTGCAGCTTTATTTCGTTGTGTTGTGGCTTTATTCCGTTGTGTTGTGGCTTTATTTCGTTGTGTTGTGGCTTTATTCCGTTGTGTTGTGGCTTTATTCCGTTGTGTTGTGGCTTTATTTCGTTGTGTTGTGGCTTTATTCCGTTGTGTTGTGGCTTTATTTCGTTGTGTTGTGGCTTTATTCCGTTGTGTTGTGGCTTTATTCCGTTGTGTTGTGGCTTTATTCCATTGTGTTGTGGCTTTATTCCGTTGTGTTGTGGCTTTATTTCGTTGTGTTGTGGCTTTATTCCGTTGTGTTGTGGCTTTATTCCGTTGTGTTGTGGCTTTATTTCGTTGTGTTGTGGCTTTATTTCGTTGTGTTGTGGCTTTATTCCGTTGTGTTGTGGCTTTATTCCATTGTGTTGTGGCTTTATTCCGTTGTGTTGTGGCTTTATTTCGTTGTGTTGTGGCTTTATTCCGTTGTGTTGTGGCTTTATTCCGTTGTGTTGTGGCTTTATATCGTTGTGTTGTGGCTTTATTCCGTTGTGTTATGGCTTTATTCCGTTGTGTTGTGGCTATTCCGTTGTGTTGTGGCTTTATTTTGTTGTGTTGTGGCGATTCCATTGTGTTGTGGCTTGATTTCGTTGTGTTGTGGCGATTCCGTTGTGTTGTGGCTTTATTTCGTTGTGTTGTGGCTTTATTTCGTTGTGTTGCAGCTTGTTTCCGTTGTGTTGTGGCTTTATTCCGTTGTGATGCGGCTTTGTTTCGTTGTGTTGTGGCGATTTCGTTGTGTTGTGGCTTTATTTCGTTGTGTTGTGGCTTTATTTCGTTGTGTTGCAGCTTGTTTCGGTTGTGTTGCAGCTTTATTTCGTTGTGTTGTGGCGATTCCGTTGTGTTGTGGCTTTATTTCGTTGTGTTGTGACTTTATTTTGTTGTGTTGCAGCTTGTTTCGGTTGTGTTGCGGCTTTATTTCGTTGTGTTGTGGCTTTATTCCGTTGTGTTGTGGCTTTATTTCGTTGTGTTGTGACTTTATTTTGTTGTGTTGCAGCTTGTTTCGGTTGTGTTGCAGCTTTATTTCGTTGTGTTGTGGCTTTATTTCGTTGTGTTGTGACTTTATTTCGTTGTGTTGCAGCTTGTTTCGGTTGTGTTGCAGCTTTATTTCGTTGTGTTGTGGCTTTATTCCGTTGTGTTGTGGCTTTATTTCGTTGTGTTGTGACTTTATTTTGTTGTGTTGCAGCTTGTTTCGGTTGTGTTGCGGCTTTTTTTCGTTGTGTTGTGGCGATTCCGTTGTGTTGTGGCTTTATTTCGTTGTGTTGTGACTTTATTTCGTTGTGTTGCAGCTTGTTTCGGTTGTGTTGCGGCTTTATTTCGTTGTGTTGTGGCGATTCCGTTGTGTTGTGGCTTTATTCCGTTGTGTTGTGGCTTTATTTCGTTGTGTTGTGGTGATTTCGTTGTGTTGTGGTGATTTCGTTGTGTTGTGGTGATTTCGGTTGTGTTGTGGCTTTATTTCGTTGTGTTGCAGCTTGTTTCCGTTGTGTTGTGGCTTTATTCCATTGTGTTGCGGCTTTATTTCGTTGGGTTGTGGCGATTCCGTTGTGTTGTGGCTTTATTTTGTTGTGTTGTGGCGATTCCATTGTGTTGTGGCTTTATTTCGTTGTGTTGCAGCTTGTTTCGGTTGTGTTGCGACTTTATTTCGTTGTGTTGTGGCGATTCCGTTGTGTAGTGGCTTCATTCCATTGTGTTCTGGCTTTATTCCATTGTGTTGTGGCTTTATTCCGTTGTGTTGTGGCTTTATTCCATTGTGTTGTGGCTTTATTCCGTTGTGTTATGGCTTTATTCCACTGTGTAGTGGCTTCATTTCGTTGTGTTTTGGCTTTATTCCGTTGTGTTGTGGCTTTATTTCGTTGCGTTGCGGCTTGTTTTTGTTGTGTTGTGGCAATTCCGTTGTGTTATGGCAATTCCGTTGTGTTATGGCTTGATTTCGTTGTGTTGTGCACTACTGGGCCACCTTACTTCCACCCTCCCACAGCAAGAGATAAGAACAGAAATAAAGACATGGGGTGACGTGACAGAGAGCATGAGGCTTTATTCCGTTGTGTTGTGGCTTTATTCCGCTGTGTAGTGGCTTTATTTTGTTGTGTTCTGGCTTTATTCCGTTGTGTTGTGGCTTTATTCCGTTGTGTTGTGGCTTTATTCCGTTGTGTTGTGGCTTTATTCCATTGTGTTGTGGCTTTATTCCGTTGTGTTGTGGCTTTATTTCGTTGTGTTGTGGCTTTATTCCGTTGTGTTGTGGCTTTATTCCGTTGTGTTGTGGCTTTATTTCGTTGTGTTGTGGCTTTATTCCGTTGTGTTATGGCTTTATTCCGTTGTGTTGTGGCTATTCCGTTGTGTTGTGGCTTTATTTTGTTGTGTTGTGGCGATTCCATTGTGTTGTGGCTTGATTTCGTTGTGTTGTGGCGATTCCGTTGTGTTGTGGCTTTATTTCGTTGTGTTGTGACTTTATTTTGTTGTGTTGCAGCTTGTTTCGGTTGTGTTGCGGCTTTATTTCGTTGTGTTGTGGCTTTATTCCGTTGTGTTGTGGCTTTATTTCGTTGTGTTGTGACTTTATTTTGTTGTGTTGCAGCTTGTTTCGGTTGTGTTGCAGCTTTATTTCGTTGTGTTGTGGCTTTATTTCGTTGTGTTGTGACTTTATTTCGTTGTGTTGCAGCTTGTTTCGGTTGTGTTGCAGCTTTATTTCGTTGTGTTGTGGCTTTATTCCGTTGTGTTGTGGCTTTATTTCGTTGTGTTGTGACTTTATTTTGTTGTGTTGCAGCTTGTTTCGGTTGTGTTGCGGCTTTTTTTCGTTGTGTTGTGGCGATTCCGTTGTGTTGTGGCTTTATTTCGTTGTGTTGTGACTTTATTTCGTTGTGTTGCAGCTTGTTTCGGTTGTGTTGCGGCTTTATTTCGTTGTGTTGTGGCGATTCCGTTGTGTTGTGGCTTTATTCCGTTGTGTTGTGGTGATTTCGTTGTGTTGTGGTGATTTCGTTGTGTTGTGGTGATTTCGGTTGTGTTGTGGCTTTATTTCGTTGTGTTGTGGTGATTTCGTTGTGTTGTGGTGATTTCGTTGTGTTGTGGTGATTTCGGTTGTGTTGTGGCTTTATTTCGTTGTGTTGCAGCTTGTTTCCGTTGTGTTGTGGCTTTATTCCATTGTGTTGCGGCTTTATTTCGTTGGGTTGTGGCGATTCCGTTGTGTTGTGGCTTTATTTTGTTGTGTTGTGGCGATTCCATTGTGTTGTGGCTTTATTTCGTTGTGTTGCAGCTTGTTTCGGTTGTGTTGCGACTTTATTTCGTTGTGTTGTGGCGATTCCGTTGTGTAGTGGCTTCATTCCATTGTGTTCTGGCTTTATTCCATTGTGTTGTGGCTTTATTCCGTTGTGTTGTGGCTTTATTCCATTGTGTTGTGGCTTTATTCCGTTGTGTTATGGCTTTATTCCACTGTGTAGTGGCTTCATTTCGTTGTGTTTTGGCTTTATTCCGTTGTGTTGTGGCTTTATTTCGTTGTGTTGCGGCTTGTTTTTGTTGTGTTGTGGCAATTCCGTTGTGTTATGGCAATTCCGTTGTGTTATGGCTTGATTTCGTTGTGTTGTGCACTACTGGGCCACCTTACTTCCACCCTCCCACAGCAAGAGATAAGAACAGAAATAAAGACATGGGGTGACGTGACAGAGAGCATGAGAAACTAGTGAAGGAAAATATTAGTTACTCTCTGCTCCTGAGCTTGTCTGTTCTGTTTCATTGTCTGAACATTAGAATTAAGTATTACAAATTACATGGGAATAACTTGAACCCTGTTTGATATATTTGAAAAAGAAGAAGAAAAAAAAGAATCTTCAAATTGTGGATAGTTTTAAAGATGTTGATATTTTTTAGAGGATTTTTTCTGACAGATTCTTTTGTTCACAAATACAAGACCATGGAATTAATTTCAAATTAAAAACTATTTATTACATCTCACTTAAACATTTATATTAACTTTATACATTATAGGCCTTGTTACTGTATGTGTGCATGTGTTAGGCCTGTTTCCCCTCACTACCTCATTAACAGATATTTACTGAAATGGAGCACTGTCTAAACCTGTTGAATTTTCTAGCTATTGAAGATCTTTCCTCACATGCAGTTAAAAGATTAGTTACTTAAGAGTAAAATGCAACAGTAAAATGTTCATTTGTCATCAGCAGCTTTCATTGGGCACAATGAATAAGTATGATGTTCACAGCAGTTTAATCCCCATCCGTCACATCACCCTCAGCTTCTGCGCTTCTTCGGTATCAGGGGTGGAGGGGTGTGATGTGGCAATGAATCTGCTACATTATCAGGCTGTGGGAGATGGAAAATAAAATATTAAAATTAAAATTTTTTGGCTGTATTTACATCTTATAAAGTGTGGTAAATTCTAGTTCTACTATAATGATCTTTAGCTTGTCTTAAATGCAAAAAGTCTAAAATCCAACGTCAGCAGTCTTGCCTGTTGTAACTGGAAGATCCAGTTTTGATAATCCTCAGGGTAAATACAGGAGACAAGCAGAGGCTCCATCATTTCACCTGGAAAATACATCACTCCAGATCAGCATAAAGATTATAGGCCTACAACAGTTTAGAATACACTTGTGTGAAGTTGGCATGTAGCTGGAAATCTGTCCGAAAAGTGAATCACCGCTCCTTTTTTTCTTCTAATATTTTTTTCAAGTTATTTACATGTAATTTCTATAACTTGGTGTAATGACATTTTGAATGAATCACCTTGTCAACACAATTCAGGCGATAAGAGAAACATTGAGAAGCCAGTCTGAGTGTGCTTATCACATGGCTATTTTCTGAAGGTGAGTCACAAGCACCTCTGTGACTACCACAGATCACTTGATTTCTGACATCAAAACATACAATGCATCCAACTTTAGCCTTCTTAATGTTTATGAAAGACCAATATATGATAATATATCCTAATATACTCCCTAGCAAACTGCAATAAGTAACCCTATGGTTAGATGTTAAATAAGTATTTAAGTATTTCCTGCATTCTCATAACAAGTCATAGTGAAATGACTGTTATGACAGATATGCGCCTACATAAAGTATAGACCATTACCACAGACACAAAAGCATCATGTGATGTAAAAACTATACCACAGAGTGAGTTTCCAAAAAAAATCCAAAAAAAGCTGCTCATTTAAAATGCTCTCTTATAAAGCCATCAGTATTTAAATTGTGCATCATATATACCGTATATTAAATAATTATATTACATACAACTTAGAGGTTATGTCCAAGTACTGTCCAAGTTGTGTTGGAATAGAGTAATATATTTGTTCAGAAAGATACATACCTGTGAGTTCAAACTCCAGTCTGCCAGGTAGTGCAGATCTTTCCATGGCTTTAATGCTCTTTAGTGGCAGACGACCCTTAAGTATAAAATAATACAACTAAGTGCTCTGATGTTGAATATAAGTAGAATCTGAATTTAATGTTTGTTTATTGTATTGCACCCTGGCACCACTTATCAACTGATTCAATGTCTCAATTAAGACGGGTTCACCAATTACACTCCTAAAAATAAAGGTTCTTTATTAGCATTAATGGTTCCATGAAGATCTTTCAACACCATGGAACATTTCAATTCCACAAAAGGTTTATAGTTCTTTAAAAAAAAATTTAAATGTTCATCATACTAAGAAAAAAATTATTCTTTTAAGAACTGATCACTGAAGAGTTCTTTGGGGAACTATACAATGGGTACGGAAAGTATTCAGACCCCCTTAAATGTTTCACTCTTTGTTATATTGCAGCCATTTGCTAAAATTATTTAAGTTCATTTTTTCCTCAATAATGTACACACAGCACTCCATATTGACAGAAAAACACAGAATTGTTGACATTATTATAGATTTATTAAAAAAGAAAAACTGAAATATCACATGGTATAAAGTATAAAGTATAAAGACCCTTTGCTCAATGCTTCACTGTTGGGACTGTATTGGATATGTGATGAGCAGTGCCTGGTTTTCTCCAAACAGACCGCTTAGAATTCAGGCCAAAAAGTTCTATTTTGGTCTCATCAGACCAGAGAATCTTATTTCTCACCATCTTGAAGTCCTTCAGGTGTTTTTTTAGCAAACTCCATGCTGGCTTTCATGTGTCTTGCACGGTGGAGAGGCTTCCGTCGGGCCAATCTGCCATAAAGCCCCAACTGGTGGAGGGCTGCAGTGATGGTTGACTTTCTACAACTTTCTCCCATCTCCGACTGCATCTCTGGAGCTCAACCACAGTGAGTGATCTTTGGGTTCTTCTTTACCTCGCTCACCAAGGCTCTTCTCCCCCGATAGCTCAGTTTGGCCAGACGGCCAGCTCTAGGAAAGGTTCTGGTTGTCTCAAACGTCTTCCATTTAAGGATTATGGAGGCCACTATTCTCTTAGGAACCTTAAATGCAGCAGAAATCTTTTTGTAACCTTGTCCAGATCTGTGCCTTGCCACAATTCTGTCTCTGAGCTCTTCAGGCAGTTCCTTTGACCTCATGATTCTCATTTGCTCTGACATGCACTGTGAGCTGTAAGGTCTTACATAGACAGGTGTGTGGACTTCATATCAAGTCCAATCAGTATAATCAAACACATCTGGACTCAAATGAAGGTGTAGAACCATCTCAATGATGATCAGAAGAAATGGACAGCACCTGGGTTAAAAATATGAGTGTCACAGCAAAGGGTCTGAATACTTAGGACCATGTGATATTTCAGTTTTTGTTTTTTAATAAATCTGCAAAAATGTCAACAATTCTGTGTTTTTCTGTCAAAATGGGGTGCTGTGTATACATTAATGAGGGAAAAAATGAACTTAAATGATGGTCTTTTAGCGAATGGCTGCAATATAAAGAGAGCGAAAAATTTAAGGGGGTCTGAATACTTTCCGTACCCACTGCAAATGGTTCTTCTAAGGCTTCACTGCAGAAAAACCTATTGGAGAATTTATTTTAAAGAGCATACTAACTGAGGCTGCCAAATATAATTCTATGGGTCTCAGTAGCAGACATATGGCAGATTTAGTCAGCAAAATTTGCTTACCTCATATTTCACACGTACATGATGACAGTCAAGCGACAGAATGAGGAGGTCAAACGGGAAGAGCACAAGCAAACGCTCCTGAGGTGCCTGCAAAAGACGATTCTGTTATTTGAAAAAGGCCTGTTTTGTACCATCCTAAATTACATGGACACCACTCTCTATTTCGTATAGACATAGACTAACCTTTGCGTATATGTTGCTGATGTACACCAGTGAAATGTATTTCGGATAGCCCATGTGCTGAATAGGCGTCCCCTCCCATTGCAAGATTGGAGACCGCAGTAAGTACCTTTTAAGCTCCTCCTTCTTCCAGTTTTCATCACATGGCACCTAGTGAAATTAAATATGTCTGAGAAATGACATGAAAGATCCCAATTCTGTTTTACTTGTCTGGTTCTTTATGCAGAAATAACCAATGTTCATTCAGGAGCAAATATATTTGACCATGTTTTATGAGTCCTGTATGTTGAAGGTATGCAGTAAAACAAGTCTGAAAAAGATGTACCAGGTACGAGAGAGCACTATGGGATGGGCTCAGCTGTTGCCTTAGAGATTTGTATCTCCTTTCCTCAATGTTCTCCATCCAGGCTTTTGTTTCAGCAGCACTAGCACAAATGAAGATCTTTGAGTCCACCATAGGTCCTAGAGTATATCATAAATATAGGTGTACTATGATCAAATAATTTAGTGACTTCAAAATTTTCATATTCAAGGTTAATTTAGAGATTATTTTGTTGTTGTTGCTATTTTAGTGGGGCTCTTACCTCTAATCTCAAACATATGTGGAGAACTGGGGTCCTGCTGTGAGATCAGATGCACTTCGATGGCTGAGAGAGGAAGAATGCCCTGTGATGAAACATAGATGGCAGCTTAAAGTGAAGCTCGCCTCATTAAATATGTCTGTATACTTAGAACGAGTCTTACCTCATAAATAAAATCATGGTTAGAGCTGTCCAAAGCGAGGATTAACAAATGGAAGGAAAATAAAACCAGATATCTTTCGCTCATAGCCTGAAGACAGAAATCATAAAGCAAACAAATTACAAGTTACTCAGAGAGTTGGACATACACTGTAATGAATTACTGTAAAAATTACAGCATTATTTTACAGCCGCTGGCTGTTTTTTAATAATACAGCATATTGCTGTAAACTGCAATACATTCTGGGGTCACGTGTTGGTTTGACTCAAATTTACAGAATATTGCTGTAAACTGACCCTTCGTAATTAAAAAAATACAGTTATTTACTGTAATCAGAGAATACAGGGAAAGTTTGTACATTTAATTACAGTAACACTACTGTAAATTTTACAGTAACTGGCTGGCAACCCTGCTGCCAGTATTATACTGTAAAATTTACAGTAATTTTTTAACAGTGTAGGCAAAAAAATGAATTTGTCTCCATTTAATTTTTTTCTTCTTCTTCAAATCTTTTTCATTATAGTTTATTGTAGTTAGAGGTAGTTTGGAACATGAACTAAAGATTTTTTTTAATTGTTACCTTTGTGTATCCACTGTGTAAATACACAGAAGATGAGTGGATAATGTCTCCATAGGTGTGTGGTGCCTTTCCTTCCCATTCTCTGATTGGCTGAGTGTACAGCCTGTGATGGAGCTCTTTTTTTGTGCAGCCCCAAAGTACCAGCTGAAAAACAGAAAAACAACAACAAAAAAATCACCTTATAATGTTACATAGAGAATGTAATGTTGAGAAACAGATGATTATTTTATTTATTTAGAAGATGATGAAGACATACTTGTGAATGGCTATGTTTTGTTGCGTCCCTCACAGGGACAGGATCTGGGTCCTTGCACAAGACACGAATGCAGAAATGGAGATGAAATTGATCAAATTCTTATTCAGTGCAGACATTATATTATTCTTGATCTATGTAAACACAGTGGCTCTAAAGGTATTTAGATACTTTAATGCACCTAAACAAAACATAAAATGTCCAATTACATATAAAAAGTGGCATCTGCACATCAATGTTGGCAGTTTCTTTCACATAAATGCCAAATAACTGCTTTGATCTTTTTTGTAATTTAGAAAAATTAATAGATTTTTAAGTCTCCAAAGAGTGTTCATGTACACTCTCTTTTGTTTTCCTCTGCATTTAATCTATTTTTTGGAAACATTTTTCCCCCAACACAATGTTTTATTTGAACTTTTTCTGTATTATTGACAAGAAAATACAAAAACCAATGCTAGAGGTAAAAGAAGTTTCAAAGTAAGGGCAGGAAAATATCATAAAAATGATACAGTGTTACAGTTTTAAGAGCTTTGGAGTTGCTGAATGTAAGGAGAGTGTCTAGGTAGTTTCGTAAAAAACAAAAAAAAAAAAAAAAAAAAACCCCCCAGAAAAAGTAGGGCTTAGCACCCTGAAATTTACATTTGTGTAATAAAAATGTTGCTATAAAAATAAGTTAATCAAAAAAATATTGGCCCTTCCCATCTTTATCAAAGTTGTGATGACCAAATAAAACCAAAGATGTTTTTCTAGCAAAGAAAACTCTGTGAACAGACTTATGTGAGCATTTCCGGAAGAGATGAGAAATACACTAGTCTTCAGCACGACAAAAGTTGTTTTGGTAACAACGGCTAGCTACGCCCTTTGCCACTTCCTCTTTAATGACTTACCTCCTGCTTCAGGTGCCTCACAGAAGGACAATGATGAAGACCTTCAGCAGTGCCATTTCTTGTGGAAATTTGCTGCCTGCTTTCAGCGAGACTCCAGAGCCTGAAACAGCAGATGGCTAAACAGTGTCAAATCACTTTATCTTGCAGCATAACAGATGACAAACAAATTGCTGTGCACTATATGATAGATTTAGTGGGAGAGAACTACACCTTATGTAGCACCGCGGAAGTAAGCTATATTCTGTGATTGTGTGGGCACTTCTGATTCATTTGCTGCTATAGATCTTATATACTTATTATTCAAACTTCCATTTTTGCGGTAGCTCTGCATATTTTGCATATTTTATAATTAGTTGAAGTAGATTTACTTATTGTGGAGTTAATGAAAGTTAGCATGAGCATTGCAATGTTTGAAGCAGATTCATCTGTAAGATTTTAGCTTCAAGCAGTGGAAATGCATTCTAAAGCTATTCTTGTCTTAGAGACTAATGTTAGATGTTTTTCATCTATTTTAAACCTTGTTAATATACTATATACCATCACACTTGTAAAGAACAGTAGGTGATTGTCTTCAAAAACTGTACGTTTTCTGTAAAAATGAGACATTAAAAACACTATGTTTATTTGCAGAAGCCAGCACATTTAACCAATAACCATTCAGAAAGTCCAGTTGCATTTTAAAAGTTGTAACTTATTCCTGAGTCTCTCCATCAGTGTCCGACTCCGGTTTTGAACAATGTAAGGCTGAACACCGTCATTAGCAATCGTCATTTTGCCTGCATGAGATTCTCCAGCTTTGTTGTTGTTGTTGTTGAGCAACCGATTGAAGCGCGAGCTGTTAAAGCTCCGCACTCTTTTGGAAAGGGGACCGGGAGCAGCAGCTCCTTTGCATTTAAAGGGACACACACAAACACTGCATGTTTTGCTCACACCCACACAGGGGCAAATTTGACAAGGTAAATTATCTGTGAGGTATTTTGAGCTGAAATCTCGTAGACACATTCTGGGGACACCAGAGACTGTTATTAGTGTTTTACTTTGTAAAAATATGTAGGGTGAATACAGGTAACATGGAAGAATGATTTATAATTTTGCACTGTCACTGTTGTAATTTATTTATTCCATTGTGTTTATTATAAATTCTTTAACAAACTCTTTGTGTGAGGTTTGTTGCCTGAATGTTGCTTATTTCATCCCCAGACCCTCTGTTCCCGCTGCTTTTACCCATGGCGCTTACTGGGGAAGTGCCCAGACATAAGCAGCTTACTGTGGGTGGTGAATGACAAGCAGACATCCGCCATCTGACTCTCAATAGGCCCAACTCTTTTAACTACACTCAGAACCCATATAGACACTTCAACAGGTATATCGCAAGACCATTACCCACAAAATGAGTGATTTAACATTGTAATTACTCCAAACAAAACAATGTTTTCACCCCTGACGCTGTGGCATATCTGCATATTAACAACCTGTGTGTATTTCTGCAGATTGGCCGTTGTCTGATCCCCGTTTTTCTGCTAGTTTGGCCACATAAAGCTTATGAGCTCTGATTAACTCCCACTCTAATCCCTACAGTCTCCTAATGAGAGGATTGAGGCTTCCAGCCTGGAGTAAGACACCAGACTGCTCAAACACACTTGGCTCCTTTAATTAGCTATACTATCTGCATTAGTTCTGCCTCATTTGGTGTATGAGAGGCTCTAATGAGATCTAGCTGCAAGTCTACTGCCCATCCACTGTAAACACCTTCATTGTGAGGGGAATAAAACAACTAAAACTCACACAAAAAGCTCAAGATGTTTCACACAGTTTCATCAGATCTATTTCAGACAGACAGAATCGAGCAGAATGGTTTAATGGTGAAAAGGACGTCGCTAAAATTTACGTACTGGCTGAAACTGTCGGTCACATGGTTTCATATCTTAAATACCACCACACTTATATACACTCTTTCTCTCTCTCTCTCTCTCTCTCTCTCTCGATACACATATATATATACACAAATATAACTCCAACTCCAATGGCCAGCCACTTCCATTTTAAATTCCGCATGATTATGAAGAACTAACCCTTTGCGGTTTTTAAAATGTCATCAAACATTACCTAACACTCTGAAAGGAGGAAGTCTTGCTACTAAGTATATTCTGTGCCCCCAAGAGCCTGTCCTTCAACTTCAATGCACGAGCAAAAAACAACAACCATGTGGCAGTCAGTCTCTTACCCTGTGTTGTTGATTTCCAGGAGTTCGATCTCATCTGGGCCCACTTCATCAGTTCCCGTATGCCTCTGGGTCACACTGCAGCATCCCATAGCTTGTCTGCACCTTACCTCTCCTTTCCACACACACGACCCCAATGGCTTCTCCTCTAAACTACACACTGAGGGCCATCTGGTCACCCCCACACGCCCCACACCCCAACAGACTATAAGCAGGGTTCAAGAATGAGATGCACAGTAGCCTGAATGAAGTGTCTCGCAGTAAACAAAACATTTAACCGAAGCCAACGTTTGGCGAATGAAGAGAAGCAAGAGAGGTGTATGAAACTAGCAGTTACACACAAATGCTGCACTATTTCTTCCTGTTGCAATCAGCAGTGACGCAGCAGTGGGCAACACAACTTCCTCACAGTTCCTCACACAGTTTCATCTGTGAGTGAGCTTGAAAGCATTGAACGGTTTGTTTTGACTTTGATTTTACACATGTGGGATGCAAGCAGCTTCAATAAAGCAAATCCCACTTAAGATTATGATTATACTTCATGAAGTCAACACACAAAAGTACACAAAAAGTAGCCACGACAACAAAACGGCAGCTGAATCTCAAAAGTGTTTATTGGTGGTGAGTGTGTTAGTGAGCATGAGCTCTAATTTGGTGTTTGTTTTGTCGCATATGCCACAGATGGAGGAAGAAGGAGGGCCCCGTGGCTACATCTCCAACACCACACACAAAAATATGGGTGGTTATATGAACTTCAGTCAGAGAACATTCAAAATCACTTCAAAACTTTACTGAAGAACCTCTGACAAATTGTTGAAATGATGGTGATGAGCAGGATTGTTATTCATGCTTTGTCATATCTGAAGAGATTCTGCCTTACTATGTGACATGTGAGATAAGACAAAACATCCCCACTTTTTTTTTTAAAGCTAAGCATTTCTCTTCAAAGCTTAAAGATGTGTTAGTATAGTGGTGTTGTTTTTAATTTATAGTGTGCAACGGTTTAAATCGTAAGCCCTTAAGTGGCGGTTAAATGCTAGTGCATGGGACACTTGGCACTCTTTTTTATATTGCCTTTTTTCCCCATCACATAGATTATTAATCATCATGGATTAGGTATCATTTGAAAGCGTACACCCTCTGTATAAATCCTGTGAAAACTGTGTTGAAACCGGACATTGCTTTACCATGTAAAGCACTTAAATTCCTTTTAAGTGTTTTATGTATTAAATTTAATATTTAAATTCCTTTTAGTGGGTTTTTCCACCCTAGTGGGTGGTGTCATATTACAAAATCTTTTTACAATCTTGAAAAAACGCATATTGTTGAAAATGTCTGAGATTCAAGGTTCCATATTTGGTGATTGTTTTGTGATAAAAGTGATATTGTGACAGAAGTTGATCAATTTGTAATGGGAAAATGCGTAAAACAATATTCAATGGAATGTGGGTGACACTTATTGGCTTTTTTCGGTACAGCGCCTAAACAAGATCTCATGGGAACTTTTTTAAACAATTTTTGTAATATCAACATCAAACTTGGAATACAACTTGGTATGGCTTTGATTTTATAGCATTTTTAGGTAAAAAAAAATATTGGGAAAAATATATATTGTGAATAAAACAAAAACAGAAGAATTTCTTCTGTAATATAGGGGGGTCAATAAGATTTAATTTTAAAACCAATTAATACTTTTTTGAAGCAAGGATGCATTAAATTGATCAAAGGTGACAATGTTACTAAAAAAGTATATTTCAGATTTGTATAAATGTGTAACTGTTCTTTTGAACTTGTATTCATCAAAAAAATGTTTCACTTTCCACCAAAAATCAAGCAGCACCACTGTTTTCAACATGGATAATAATAAGAAATGTTTCTTCCGCAGAAAATCAACACAGACTGCTGCTGACAATTTGACCCTTCGCAAACAGTTTGATTGACAGACGATCTAACCAATCATAACCCCAAATCTGCCATTTTGTCTGACAAAGCAGTCAGAGGAGTTAGTAGATTAACGTTGGTGAATTTGAACTTGAAAAATTGTGTACTCACGTCTTTCCGTGCTTGAAACAACATTCCTTCTGATGTCGATTCATGTTTATTTGATGCTATAAATGAACTAGTATGAAGAGATGTTGGTTCACGAGCCACTTGAAGGAGCTTCAGAGATCTGTCACAACACATTAAAGAGCCACTATACGCTATTTATTTTTTAAACTTATTTAAGAAATTACGATATATATTAAATCTGAAACTGTTTCATAAGTCTGTTGACGCGCTGTCATTGTCCTCTTTGCTCCGGCACTGTATGAGCATAAGAGACTTCTACCAAAAATATATATTTTTAAAAAAATGACTAACCCCACATTTTTGAAAGGTATATATATATATATATATATAATAGATAAAGCAGTTACTCAGACTTTGGTCAGTATTTACCATCCATTTTCACTGTATATGGAAAAGAGACATTTTTACATTTTAACTCATATTGCTTTCCACAGAGTTTTGAGCGGCATATAATACATAAATGGGTGGCATAAAAAATAAAGTTAATAAACAAAATCAGCAGGAGCATCAGTTTAAATGAGCATGATACTTCTGGTGATGAGAAACGACAGAAGCAGAAGCAAATGCTAATTATTCTGAGAAGAAGCCATTATAATAACTGCTTTGATTTAAAAGTGCAGTCATCCATCATCGTCCTTTTCTTTAGTCTCCTTTTTTTCTGTCCCCACAGTGTGGAAGGAGAACGGCTCGGCCAAATGAATCTTGGACATCTTTAGGTTGCAGCTCATTTGCGTAATTTTGTCTGTCTGGCGGCCTTGAGCTCCAAGTCTTTGTGTGGGGTTTGAGCCTTTGCTCAAGGTTGGTGTAGACAATGACCTGATAGCACTTCTCACCAGATGTGGAGGCACGCTGAGGTTGGATATCACAGCAGGTTTCTGCCAGGTGCACTTGCTGAGCTGCAACTCCACACGTGCACGGACAGGTCTGGGCTGGTATTGTCGAGGCTGATTTGTTTCTTGAGCTTTGGATGTCAGAGGCTTCTGGGATATAGCTCCTACTGCTGAATGTTTCATTGGTAACTCCACAGGCTGCTGTGAAGGTGGGCTGGTATTGGACAAAACAGAGAAAGAGTGAACGGCAGTGGAAGGGAAAGGAAATTTGGCTTGAGTTTCAGAACACTTGCTGCTTGTTTGTGTCGCAATGGTTTTGGCTGTGTTATTTTGGGTGGAGCTGCTTTTTCGGTGGAGGGTCGAGAAGGGCCCGGTGGTTTTGTGCCTCTGTTTGGTTATAGCCGCAGTCTCACCACCATGCAACAACAAAAACTCTCGTTGACTGTTTAGTGGCAGAAGTTTAAGTCCACAACAAGACTTATTGAAGATTTCCAAAGATAGGTCTGAAATGAAAGGATGTCACACCTTTGTTTTTTTAATCATGTACCATCACAAGCAATGAATATATTCACAGGTTTCACACATTTGCATTACTTTAACAATCTCATTTAGAATGGAAAGAAATTTGACACTGTTGATGCATTGCATTTTAAAACACATTTGTTTGCACACAATTGATCTAAATGTGGTTTAAACTGTCTGAATATTATATATGTATTAAATATATTTCATGCATTCAGAGTTATTATTTAGTGAAACAAATGGCTCACCAAGTGTCTCACTGACTGTGCGCGGTATAACATCTTTCAGTACTTCACAGTTAGTGTGCAGGGCAGGGTTACAGTTCATCTCTAACAACCAGATCTGCCCAAAACAAGCATATCACAATCAAGTGAGTGAGATTTCAGGTTATGAAGATAAAACAAGCTCTTTTCCATAATGTCCATATCCATAATGTCCATTCTTCTCTTTTCCATTTTGACCATAATTCTGCAGTGAAAACATTTTATAGTTAAGCGATATATATATATATATATATATATATATATATATATATATATATATATACACACAGTGGGTATGCAAAGTATTCAAACCCCCTTAAATTTTACACTCTTTGTTATATTGCAGCCATTTGCTAAAATCATTTAAGTTCAGTTTTTCCTCAATAATGTATACACAGCACCCCATATTGACAGAAAAAACACAGAATTGTTGACATTTTTGTAGATTTATTAAAAAAGAAAAACTGAAATATCACATGGTTCTAAGTATTCAGACCCTTTGCTGTGACACTCATACATTTAATTCAGGTGCTATCCATTTCTTCTGATCATCCGTGAGATGGTTCTACACCTTCATTTGAGTCCAGCTGTGTTTGATTATACCATGTTTCTCAAACATTTTCAGGCCAAGGACCACTTTATCTTTCAATTTTTTTCTGAGGACCACCAAACAGATTCCACTCTAACACCCCCCCCCAAAAACAACAAAATTGTTTAAGTTTAATATGCAACTGTTTCAAGTCAAAAACTAATTATTCAAACTCAAATGCAATGATGTGATCAGAAATTATTATATGAATTTTATTTCATTTGAAAAAGTAAATGTGAAATGAGCTGCAGCTTAATATGAACAGCAAACTGCACATGTGAAAAAAAAAAACTGGATGTATCTCACAAAACAGAAGATTTGCCTCGTTACTAATATCTGTGGACTCGTCCAGCTGAAGAGAAAAGAAGGGTGTAATCGTGTGATCAGCTGCTCTGACAGTTTCGGACACTGAAGTTATGCGTCGTTGGTAGGGTTGGCACGGTTCACAACAGTTCGGTTCGTATCATGGTTTTAGGGTCACGGTTTTCGGTTCTTGTTGTTAATTTTTCTTTTAATCTTTAACACTCCAGAAATTTCCTTCAGCAAATAATATATATAGCTTATTAGCTTAATATTAAAAATTAACATTTTTGTAATGTAATCATGCACTAACTGAATTTGACTTGACTTTAAGCACATTATTGGGACCATCTCTGAGTAAAAGCTAGGTGAGAATTTGATACAGCAAGAGAGAAGACATTGATGACATGCTTTTCGTTTGTTTGGCATAAAAAAGGGGAATGTGTATTGTTATCTCTACAAGAACTTGTGCGTTTTTAGCACACAAAGATTGAAATTAACTTGCATTTCCAACTTCAGTGTAGCTCTTACAAAAAAAAAATATTTTAAAAGACAAAGAGAGGAACTCTTAAAGCTCTGTCTTTTAAACAAGTCAAAATACTTTAAACATAAATATATAATATAATGTAATAACATAAACATCCCCAATGCTTTAGTAATCACTGAGAGGTTGCTTAAATGCTGCAGACAGTAGAAGTTGTTTCCTAACCAGCTCTCTCCTGTTTGTGCTTATAAACACATTGGCGTGATGTCTTCTCAAATGAACTGTCATATTAGAAGTGTTTCCATTAGCATATTGAATGCATTTTGCACAATGCCTGCAAACAGTCGCAGTTCTATCTACTGTTTTATTTCCGTTGTCATCGTAAGTAACATGAAATTCAAAATGTTCCCACACACCGGATTTGAACGATACGGGCGCATCCGCCAACTCTGGGCAGCCTTCATTAGGGGCTATTCACATATCGCGCCTAAAAAAGTGTGGAAAGCGCGGCCGCGTTGCTTCCATTTTGAGCGCGTTTGTCGCACACCTACATAGGAAATAATGAATATGCGCGCACAAAAGACACGATATGTGAACTTTTCCACTTTTACTGTCTATATGTATGTTCGAGCGAAACTGTCTGAACACTGAGCTACATTGCCCATGCGTCGAACCGAACCGAGATAAACGAACCGAACGGCTCGGGTGTTTTTTCATGTACCGTGCCACCCCTAGTCGTTGGACAGTGTCATTGGACAGGGGTACTTTTTGCATGTCATCACTAGCTTTCCGCGGACCACTAGGGGGCGATGGCGGACCACACTTTAAGAATTTCTGGATTATACTGATTGGACTTGATTCAGAAAGCAACACACCTGTCTATATAAGACCTTACAGCTCACAGTGCATGTCAGAGCAAATGAGAATCATGAGGTCAAAGGAACTGCCTGAAGAGCTCAAAGACAGATGGCCAAGGTTACAAAAAAATTCTGCTGCACTTAAGGTTCCTAAGAGCACAGTGGCCTCCACAATCCTTAAATGGAAGACGTTCGGGATGACCAGAACCCTTCCTAGAGCTGGCCGTCTGGCCAAACTGAGCTATCGGGGGAGAAGAGCCTTGGTGAGAGAGGTGAAGAAGAACCCAAAGATCACTGTGGCTGAGCTTCAGAGATGCAGTCGGGAGATGGGAGAAAGTTGTAGAAAGTCAACCATCACTGCAACCCTTCACCAGTCGGGCTTTATGGCAGAGTGGCCCAACAGAAGCCTCTCCTCCGTGCAAGACATGTGAAAGCCCGCACGGAGTTTGCTAAAAAGCACCTGAAGGACTCCAAGATGGTGAGAAATAAGATTTTCTGGTCTGATGAGACCAAGATAGAACTTTTTGGCCTTAATTCTAAGCAGTATGTGTGGAGAAAACCAGGCACTGCTCATCACCTGTCCAATACAGTCCCAACAGTGAAGCATGGTGGTGGAAGCATCATGCTGTGAGGGTATTTTCAGATGCAGGGACAGGACATCTGGTTGCAATCAAGGGAAAGATGAATGTGGCCAAGTACAGGGATATCCTGGACGAAAACCTTCTCCAGAGTGCTCAGGACCTCATACTGGGCCGAAGGTTTACTTTCCAACAAGATAATGACCCTAAGCACACAGCTAAAATAACGAAGGAGTGGCTTCACAACAACTCCGTGACTGTTCTTGAATACTGAGCAAAGGGTCTTTATACTTAGGACCATGTGATATTTCAGTTTTTCTTTTTTAATAAATCTGCAAGAATGTCAACAATTCTATGTTTTTCTGTCAATATGGGGTGCTGTGTATACATTAATGAGGAAAAAAATTAACTTAAATGATTTTAGCAAATGGCTACAATATAACAAAGAGTTGAAACATTTAAGGGGGTCTGAATACTTTCCGTGCCCACTGTATATATACATATATATATATATATATATATATATATATATATATATATATATATATATATATATATATATATGGTGAACATTACAGATTCATTTTAAGTTAAACTCAGAATTGGAAGTCTGTGATAACATGGAGCTGATCTTCTAGCCTCCAGCCAATGATAGAGATTTTCACAAGTCCTCCAGATGATTGTGTGCTTGAGTGATCATCATGTATATATATTTATGTGTTCGTGTGTGTGTGTGTGTGTGTGTGTGTGTGTAATGCCATAACAGGTAATTCTGAAAAATATCTAAATAACTATGTATGGATATAATGCAATAAAACAAACAGAAATCACATCTAGTAAAAAAAGAAAATGAAAATAGTCACCCTTTTCCCTTATGAGTACCAACAAAAACCTACAACTTATAACAGTTTACTTTCTGAGACACTCTTTCACCAGTAGATGGCAGTCTTACCCTACTCAAATTGCTCTATTCATTTTACAGTAAATATGTCATATCTACAAATATGAACAGTACATAACATTTTTGTGGCCAGTGCAGAGTAAACTGTGTAAACATATGACAAGATTACACATCTCACTGAAGCAAGACTTTTAAGATACTATTATAGTTTCATAAGTATGCCATGTAATATCTTCCGATATAAATGTTGTTGGTTGTTATGTGTGAATCCATAATGATCTGGTAACCTGGAGACCAGAATGTGCCTGGCCTGGGGAACGCATGTTTACACTGACAGTGCACAGGTTGCCTGGCAACTGCTTGGCAGGGATTGAATTTGGGATGCTCCATAGGGGTACAACTGGCCTCTGAACATCATGTTTCCAGAGAATCGTGCCAGTATTAGAAAACTGTATCATAATTGTCTTGAAGAAACTAAAGAGGATTAGATTACAGAAGAGATAAATAAAGACTTTAAAATTGTAATGCGTCTTAGCACATTCGGTGGATAATTCTAAAACTAATCTCCTGTGTCTGACTCCGTTAAGCCTGTCAGGCTTCAAACACACACACACACACACGAACACACACACAAGTCCCTATAAACACTCTTTTGTGTCTCACCTTGAAATCCTCGTCAATCAAGAAGTCACAGCCAATTAGGTCAAAGTAACCAAGTTTGCAGTCCAGCTTGGCTTTGACAGCTTGAAAGCACTGCATGATGATATGTTGCATTCTTTTCTGCAGAAGGATAAAATAGTTAGTTAGTACGAAGTTTAGTTAGTCTCAAATGAATTGTTGTTCCTCTGTTTTAGACTTCATATTTGCCTGTCAAAAATATAATTCTTTTGAGCTCTAAGATAAAATACTGCCCTTAATTTACCACATATTTATTTTCCAATTCAGTTTAATCTTTCTCAATAAATTTGATGAGCTTTCCTCATTTCATATACTCCCAAAACCATTGTTACCATGACAACAGGACATCTGCCTCATTTCAAGTAGTTTGAATAAATCTCCATGCAGTTATTACTTTAAAAGACACATGGAGACCTTCTAAAACAGGTAAACATAAATTCTCACTTCATATTTTTGATTATCACTTATTATGTAGATCTATTTAAATATTATAAGAATATTGCCTCTTTGATGTGTGAAAAAAATAAATAAAATAAAACTCACTGCGAAAGGACCCAGTACCCAATCTTTGGGCAGACCCTTTGACAGCATGTATGTCTCATTAATGTATGTATTGAAGCGCTCCATGGACCAAACGGTCTCCTCTTTGAGCAGGCTGTACAGAGGATTTTTCTTCTGCATGTACTGCAACAAAGGACAAATTGTAGTATCTTATAGCCTAAAAGCAAGCATATAAATATTAACATTAATTAGGCTTTAAAATATACACATTGTCTTACTTGATTGGTCAAATGTGCTGTGATATTGTCGGAGTTGGGGTCATAAAGGTTACATGTCAATCGGACATAACCATGGCGAAAAAACACCATGTATGGCGAGGTGCAAGCAATTAGAAAGTATGACCGCACATCAAATTTCCGCCCTTTTAGTAGCAAAGGGTTCTGGATGTACCTTAAAATAATCAGAAGAGCATAGTAAAATTCATTTGTACTGATTAAAGTAATGTTTGGGGGAAAAAAGGCATTTCTGTATACTCGTTTTAACAATCAGGTATTTATTAATCATTTAATAAATATACATTTAATTCGTATGTATTAAAACATTTAATATTTATTTATTTACTTATTGTAGTGTTAATTTTGTGCATCCTTTACTACAGTGGCAGATTTCAATGAATTGCTCGACATTCTGTTGTAACCATAGATATATATACGTAGGATCCACGTTCGACTGCATCACACGCGTTGGTGCGCTCGCCATCTTGAAACGGTCAACATGTAGTCTCTCTCAGTAAAAATCAATTAGTTTACCAAGATGCCACAGCATTACGCAACCTCAGCCAAAATTTAAAGGTAGAGTAGGCATTTTGGAGAGGCTAGCAATAGCAAGCTAGCTTTGAAAGTATAAGATCCCACCCTTGTCTGCTATCCAAAGCCATGCCTCCTCCAAAAGATGATTGAATGAAAATTTTTTGGTCCTGAGACTTCCATAGAAGATATATGTACATTTTTATATATATATTTAGACCACTTCTATTACTGATTGCTATCAGGATGTAAAGAGAGTTTCAACCAGTATAACAAAAGTGAATATAAGAAAAAGTGCCTACCCTACCTTCAAATTCCCAAAGAAATTAGAGAACATTTGTGTTTTTGTGTATCAACTCAATATTACAGGGTTTTATACTATTTTAAACTTTTTAATACTGTGCTAGCTAACACACTGATCTTGTTGTATTGCGTTAGTATACCAAAATCATCTGCTGAAGTCTATTGAAGATATTCATAAGTGTCTACCCACGGTTGCAGACACTCAGTCAACTTGCTCCCAAAAGTTCATGGACCGACTTTGAGCGTTCCAATATGGCAGACAGCTTGAGTATATAGTGGCCTATAGAAATAGCTGCTGATGAGGCATCTATGTATAGCTATATTTCTAATAACCCCTGTGGCACAACTACTGTATTTTGTAATGTTTGTAAAAAACAAATAGCATGTAGACATCAAGCTGTTTTTGATTGATGCCTGTGGCACTGACCATGAATTTGATCTAGATTATAGGACACTGAGGCCATGATTCACAGCATGATTACATATAATTAGAACATGTGACCTTTTGAAATTGTCAGCTTTACTCACCGTTGAACAATCAGAGCTTGCGGTGTATTGAAAGGTGACTTCCTGTTGGACTGCTTCTCTATTGTGTTCTGCAGTCGTTCTCTGAATGCGGTGATGTCTTCCGGCGTCCGCAATAGAAAAATACCACGGCCCTGATTAAGGCCTGTCGGCTTGCAGATCCACATGCCGGATTTATCATTGCATATTCCTAAAGGCCACATCAATTTTACATTTATTCGACTCTCATTGATGATGAAGTACTGAAGATATGATTTCAACAGTATATCATTATCTACTTTTTCTGTCTGTATCTATATAACATGTAGTCTTACCTTCAAAGTAAGCCTCTCTCTCATCCTTCATATCCATACGGAAAGTGACAGGAAAAAAGTCCTCCAGCTTCATCCTCCTCCAACATTTTTGGTATACAGATATGGCAGTTAGACAAAAAAGGAAGAATATTGCAGTGGTAACACATAGTAAAGTATAGTAAATATGACTGATATTCTGATAGTGCCATCAAGGAGTTGTGTAACTCTGGTACTGTCAAAAAGTATTTTCATTTTTAACCTGTTTCCACATCCATAGTTAACCTTGCTGCTGACTCTGTTATACTCCCGTAGGCTGTTAAGAAGGCCAATCTTAGTAGTCAGAACATTATTATTGGGAATCTGGTAAAGCAACTGGCCACCTATAAGAAAATAAACAGACAAAGTGTAGAACATTTTGTTCACGATTGCTGTGATCTTGACATAATGACATAACGTGGATCACCTGGTTTGAAGCTGTTGTAGGTAGCAGGTGATTTAGTTTCACACCACTTGAGCTTGTAGTCAGTCCTGGTCTTGTCATATATGCGCTGCCAGCCTCGACCCTCACAATATGAAACAACTCTGAATATCAGATCAAACCAAGATATCATGTTTTTTTTCTTTTTTTAAAAAAATGGTTTGAAGAAGTGGCAAATCTGTGCATTTCTTCATTTATTATAAGCCACTGGTATGTCTATACATTGATTATATGGTTGTAGGCCTCTCAAGAACCTACTCCAGGCTAAAAGCTAAGGAAAGACAGAGACAAACACCAAAATTACAATGTGTCCACACTTCATTTTAGTCAATTTGAATCGATTTCTGCAAATCATGTATAACACATGACAAATCATGCGCTATAAAACAACATGTTGAAAAAATATTATTTATTCATGAATGGATGTACCAAAAAATATCACATCCAAAGCGCCTTGGTCACAGGTTTTTATTCACTCACATGGAGGCCCCATTGCTTCCCCCAAAGTAGAAGAAGGGTCCGGGGCCCCGTGGATCTTCAGGCCGCTTGTCTCTGTCCCTCTCAACAAATGAGACGCTCACTGAACATTTAAATATACAAAGAAATACAAAGTAAGTGAACTTCATTTTCTAAATCGATAAAAATGGACTATATTTTACATTATATGTTAAGACATACAATGTAAACGTTGGTTGGAAAATTGGTAATAATCCTTGTAAGAGTTGTGAGTGTCATAACGCACGTCGACTGGGGCAGATCAGAGTTGGACTAGTGGGAGACACCTGATCCGACAAAGTGTTTAATTAATCTCACCTCCTCTTCCTGACCTGCGAGTGAACGCCTGACTAGACTTAACCCTGTATCATGTTGTCTAGTTTGCTTGCCGGCACTGAGCCATTTTACAGAACGCTGATTAACATCAGTCATTCTACATCTACTATGGCTTTTTTATATTTTTATATGTGCTTCAAAAAAAAAAAAATGTATTCATGATTTGAGCTATTAAATATATCCCATCCAAAACACCTTGACCAAAGGGTTTTTTATACAGAGGTATTTTTATTTTTTAATTTAAGGATTTATTTATAATAAAGCCAATGATAATGCTAACAACAACGACAACAATAATAATTAAAATAATGCTAAATATGAATTATAATCCCATATTGATTATACACTTATCTGTATAGTTGTATAACACTTATCTGTATGGTTGATGTACATATTGTAGATTTTGTATATTCTGCACTTACTGCCTATTGCACTTCTGGTTAGATGCTAACTGCATTTCGTTGCCTTGTACCTTACATGTGCGGTGACAATAAAGTTGAATCTAATCTAATCTAATCTAATATTGTGTTAGTTAATCTTTCACTCATTAAATAAGTAGACGATATAAATAAATGCACTGCTTAAAATTTATTTGTTTAAAAGACTTAAGTCATATCAGAAACACTACGTCATTTTTAACTGGATATGTTTCTACATTACCACAGTATACTAAAATTAGTGACAAGCTATGCAAATGATTAAACAGAAGGATTATTAGTTTTCCATTGACCTCGAGCATTAGATATTTTTCAAGCATAGTCATTTTTACAGTAAGCATTATTTTAAGATATATTATTAATAATAATGATATATTATTTTATATTATTATTATAATGATTTCAATATTAATTATAAGATCATATATACTATTACAAGTCACAGTTAAAAAATGTTTCATAGGAGCACTCAGTATCTTTTCCTTAAACAAGTTATAGATTAAAAAAAAAAAGAAGAATAATACTTGTAATGTATTCATTTAAAAGATTCCAGTCATATCAGTAAACTAATAAAAGCATTTTTCTTTAATGTGGAGCTTGTTGCCTCATGGGGCAGCCATGTTGAGATCAGACAGGTATTACTCACTGTATCCCCTTGTTAATAGACAACATTTGCTCATTGAATGAATGAATCGCTAATAGTGCACTGACATCTACAGTACGTAATGAAAGTATTATACAAACTACAGTACAGAATCTATGAGTGTCTCCCCATCTAAAACAGCACAAATACTCTTACACACCTGGCAAGGCTGCATCTGGATGTTTTACTCTGTGCATCTTCTGAGCGGCCCGTCTTCTCCCCCTTGTGTCCTTGTTCTTCTCCTTCTGCATTTCAGCTCCATTCACATGTTGTAGCACCACAACCTCAACCCCAGGATTCAGCGGGCTGCCCTTCTCCTCCTCGTCTGATTGGTCCTGGCCGCTCATCGTCTGCCGTGTGTCTCCACGGACATGCTGTGTGCCCCGTCTCTGTCCAGCACCTGGCTCTTCTCTGTGCTGACGGGGCTCAACCCAGCTCTCAGATGACATCACGGTCACTCCCCCCAACCAGCCCAGATCTATGGAGAAGAAAAAGGATTTTCCAGTAGAGCTGCCCAGCAATGCCCGACTGACCTCTGTAGAGCCAGTGATCCAGAAAACAGCAACATCAGATATGCATGGCTACATTTGAACTGGATATTTATTGGTCACTGGAATTGCTGGAGAAAATAACTTTGCCTCTGCAGTGTCAAAGAATGATTTGAGCTGTAACTCTTAGCCTGTTTTAGCAAAGCAATAGGCCTACATTAATTGCTATGGTTATTTTAACACATACAATTAAAAGATGCTGAAAAAAAATCTTTTAAAACACATTACATACTATTTAACCGATGACAAATGTTTAAACATTTTGCCTCAACACTGCACGATTTTATAAAGTTGAGTAGAGAGTTGAGTAGCAATACTGGATTAGCTTAGCAGCTACTTAATTTAGTAAATACAATTTGTATTAAACTTACTATGATTTTGTTCTGTTCCACTTTTAAAATGTTGCCGTCTCCATTTGGAATATCTAAACTGGTCGTGATTGTATGATATGGCAGTCAAACATTGTTTGTTCAGTCCATGTACTTAAAAGACTTTTGGAGCATGCTAACTCAATGCTGACCATACTAGCCAGGCCAATGTAAACAACTGCTTGTTACCTAGGAAATGGGTGTCTTAGCAACGGCTACTACTTGAGGCTAGAATCTCAGAACAAAAGAATCACTCCAGGAAATGATTCTCAGTGTTTCCAACCAAACACCATTCATTATTAACTATCCTATACAGATTACTGCTTAGGCATTAATGTAATCTGAGAATGCATTTTCAAACACAATGAATGGTGTGCACTGATGCAGTTTGTTTTATCTCTTTTAAGCGATTGTGTTCAATTAGGTGTAAAAACAAAATAGACATGTGGAAATTAGAGCTAATGCTGGTCAACACAAATATAATTTACATCTCATGTTATTCTATAACATGAAATATCCTAATTTCAAAATGGATCAATGTCCCATAAAAAGATCTTAGAGAATGGTTTTAATTGTTCGGCTTGTATAGAGGCCCATCTATCTCTTTATGTTGGTCAGGATTGTTGTCATGAACATAACACAAAGGTAAAACATCAAACAAAGGACAAAACCTCAATAAATATCAAGCCCAAACACACCTGTCTCTTTGCAGTTACCGTAATAAGAAAGATAGACGCTAAACCGACCTTCATAGGTCTTATTCACATTTTAATTGTGTGTAATCATACTGTGTTGCGCGAGACAAGTATTTGATCTGTATTTGCACAGTCAAATCTGAGTCGAAGTACTACAATGCATCTATTTAATGTTTCTGTAGTTTAACAGTTTTTTACATTGCAAACATATCAATATAATACATGAATTTTAGACTTAATTTACTTAACTGATTTTCAGTGAAATGGAAACTTTTCTTTGTAATTTTACATCATAGTTAATTAGTTTAAAATGTTATATCACAGGCAAATCTTAAATATCACACATGACCTTTCTAACGTGATTACATAATGTGTGGCATATCACAGAGCTAATGCAAGAAAGAGTATATGAATTATTATTATTTTTTTTAGAAAATTACAGATTGTTTCGCTAGTTATGTCCCTTATTCCTCAGATGGGATCATGTAGAGCCTTTGGAAGCGGCATTGAAACTGCAGTTTGGACCTTCAACCTGTTGGTAGCTATTGAAGTCTAAATTGAGAAAAATCCTGGAATGTTTCCTCAAAAACCTTAATTACTTCTTGACTGAAGAAAGAAAGACATAAACATCTTGGACGACATGGGGTGGGTGAATTATCAGGAAATTTTAATTCTGAAATGCACTTTAAGTGTTTAGTACCAGATTAAATGCATGTTTGAAGTGTTTTAACGGAAAACAACTTAAGCATATCTTAAAATATGTCAGTGCCATTGTTTTGTCTCAAGAGGCACAACAGTAATGCTTTTTTTCCTAAATAAGGCACGTTTACAAAAGCTACTTAAATGTCTTATTTAAACTAAGACCTAGTCCTGGCTTAATCTAAGCCCTGTCTGCTTCTATAAATAAACTGTCAGTTTATTTCCAGGTTTAGATTTGAACATCAGTTTATGTATTTACATCATGTGATTGCAGATATATATTTTTTTCATATTTTACATTCAGAGGTGCTAGTCAGTTCCCACATATCCTAAATTTCAGGGTGTCTCCTAGAAAGTGTGAAAATTACTGCTCTGGAAGACACACCCAGACACCAGTGGCAGTTAACTGTAATCCCACTCCTGACACTCATTTGACGTTTCTCCTCTTAAACCAGCTTCCACACAATCCCAATTGTTTCTGATCTTCCTCATGTATTAATTCTACCGAGTGTGATTACGAATTCATGGAGACAATGAACTGATGCTAAACCACCCATTTCAAGAATGTATCTATGTAAAAAATAGGGCAGTCAATGAATACAAATATTAATTTTATTTATTTATTTTATTTATATTAATTTGTTAAAATATTATAAAAACAAAACAATTGGGTAAAGAAAAAAACATTGCATTTTGCGTCATATAAATTTGTATTGGATTGTGTCTTTTACTTGGGTGTCCGAGCTCTTAATGCTGTGGCTTCATGTCATCAGATGTGGCTTGTAGTCATGTATGTTAGAACATTGCTGGTTTCAGCCACACCTTGCCAGTAGGCTGCAATCTGATAGACGCTGTGTACAGAGCGCTGTGTAGGTGGACAAAGAAAACAGGTTTGTTTTACAGCCATGTAACTCCCCTGGCTCACCATCTGCTTATTGACTCTGTGTGTGTGTGTGTGTGTGTGTGTGACAGAGAGAGAGATAGAAAGAAAGAGAGAAAGAGAGAGACTGTATATCTGTACATCAGTATTTGGAGGACGGTCCTATTCCTCATCTTTGCCACAAACCAGGAAGTACTGAGGGGGTTTATGTGCATGTAGTAAAAAACATGCATTTCTAGAATTTATTTTTATTTTTTTTGTCCTCAAACTCACCATAACTTTGAGACACAATGGAGTGTGGAGCGGATGGGAGAAACAATGCATTTTCATCCCTTTAACAGTTGGTGAAAGTGAGGTCCTCTCACTGTCATCGTGATGTGTCAACAATTCCAAATTTCTCAGTCACCAGAACTTGATGGACTGCTGTATTACTGAAGCAAATGAGGGGTGACGTTGTTATTTTGTACAAGGAGGAGCGTGAATGAAATAAGAAACGCAAGAGGCCCAAAGTTTAATCCTAAGAACTAGTCTCCAACAACCAGATGTATAAGAAGAATTGATAAAACCCTTATAATTATTAAGGCTTTTCTTAAAGTCGATCTTAAAGGTGACAGAATAATTTTAAGAATTCAGAATGGGTGGTTAGGTTTGTGGTAAAAACCCTTTGCAAAGTAATCGGGGAGTTCCCTATCAGTGTGATTACTTATCCACCTAAAAGGTATGTCACAGCCGTTTAAACACGTGTTCATCTTGACAGCCAGTTCCACTTCATTAGCAATCCTAGGTGAACCTCACCCTCTGTTGGTTGGAATCTAGTTTGGCTACATCCGAGCATGCACAGACCAGTGCTGGAATTCTGCAGTGTTTCCGGCAATGTGGAATTCTCTTGTGATGTCACGCGATGACAGGTTCTCCTGCTGTCTTCACTTGACGCATTTTAATGTTCAAACTTTTTTTTTTTTTTTCAATTTAGCCTATTTTTATTAATTTTCAAACATTAATTGGTCACATTTACATACTACACTATAGAAGTAATGGCATTTCTGGTGTAACATGCACCTGCATGATAGGGAAACACCTTTGCTACTTTTAAAAAAATGTTTCTAATTGAGTGAGTCTGCTGAGCACTTGGCAACATTTCAGATCCTGTCTGGTTGCATCTCATCCATTAACCAGCCTATAAATTATACTTTAGGATTGCACTCAACAGGATCTCTCCCTGAGCCTATTTGACTTAAACACACAATTACTCTGGAAATTAAAAACTGTTTTCAACATTGATAATAAGAAATGTTTCTTAAACACCAAATCAGCTTATTATAATGATTTCTGAAGGGTCATGTGACACTGGGGTAATAGCTGCTGAAAGTTCAACTTTGCCATCACAGAAAATAAATGACATTTTTACTACATTTAATAGTATTTTAAAATAGAAAATATTTATTTTAAATTGTACTACTATTTCACAATATTCAAAACAGTACTAGCCTTTATTTTGATCAAATAAATGCAGCCTTGGCAAGTGTGAGAGACTTTGAGAAACAGGTTATTTTTTTTTTTTAATTGCTCTATTAGCCTACTAACGGATACTAACGGATTACAAGAGATTTAAGGCCCGTTCACACCAAAAACGTTAACTGTAAAGATGATAACAATATTGGCGTCCACACCAATGCATTATTCTGATCACGAGCTGCAGTTTTGTCTTTTGTCGTCTGCCGCTTTAAACGCTCAAGCTCTTTAAAGCAGAATGGCTGTCAATGTTTTTATCATCCATCAGCTGGGACAAAAATCGTTCTTAAAGTCAAAGACATTGACAAAGACATTGTTGTCGTCATAATTGTGGTGTGGACTCAGCTATTCTCTAATAATTAGAAAGATTTTTAGAACTCTCTTTTTTTGTAACCATTATAGCTACATTCTTAATGGTCCTTTAGCCCAACTGATGACAAAAGAGATTCATTTACTATGACATAAAAAGTTGGGTGCCAAATGGCGCATTATAACGGCAGACAAACCCTCTGTGACAGACTAATATTTCAGAGATAACAGAAATGGCAAATAAAGGGCCATTGTGTTGGTTTTGTAGCTGAACTTTATTGAGCCATTGTGTCTTTTTACATTTGAACATCAAGGAATCATTCATATATCCATTCACAGTAGTTTGCGTTTGAGTACATGGGTGCATAAAGGTAAAAAGCTCCTTTACATATCATTGTCCTAGTGTCCTTGCACCTCAGTACGACAGGGGCCTCACTGGCAGTGTGCTTTCCACAGCAACACAATGAGGTCCTGGCAGAACAGGGCAAATTGAGGTAGTTAAATAGGAGCTCTGTTCACATGTAACTCGAGCTCGCTTTGCTCTGAGGCCAGGCATTCCGGTCGACCCACTGAGGAGTCACATGAACACAATGACCAAGCCAGCAGCAGAGCCAGACCCAGATTTACTGACAGCCATTAACATACACCTTACCTGACCGCTGAAAACATGCCTGACTGACCAGATAGAATCGAAGAAATGTCTCAGACACACTCAATTGAAGTCTGAACTGTTTTCATTATTTCTGTGCCTTTCAACACATTACAATTGCTGCAGTTTTCACTTTTGTTGCTCCATTTCACATATTTGCAGATTAATTGGAAAGAAACTAGTCAACATACTGTTACAAAGTGAATACTGCTGGCTTTTTTCCATGTGGAATTTAGTTACCATGGTAACACTGGAGGATCGTTGTGTTGGGTAATCAGCAAGTGACAAAAATCATTTTGTAATGCCAATTTATCATCTAGTTTTTTTTCTTAGCCTCGAATACACCGTTTTAATATGGATACTAGCCTGTATCTACAGTCACAGTTTACAGTATGCATCAGAAGAATTATGATGTAAATCGCATGAAACACCTACATACACGGAGCAAAAACATAAGATATACATACAAGTGCATGTCCCCGATATCTTTCTTGCCAAGGCCAAATGACTTTACTTGCAGGTTTTTTGCAGAAACTTTGACTCATAACACATGGAAGAGAATTGCAAAATACCAGTCTTCCAGTGTAGGATTCACAGTTTCTTAAAATTACATATATACAGATACAAGTATGGCCCATTAACATATGTTGACTGTTGGGAGTTGTAGCTCAGGTTTGCATCATAACGACAGAACTCTGCATGCTTCTTGATAAAAGTTACCATGACAGGAGCTTAATTTGCATATGTAGATAGGAAAATGACAGATTTTCCGCATCCTATCAAGCACACTGAAGTTATTCTTTCAAGAGGACCATTGAGACGGGAGAAGATGAGATGACATTAGCGTGTGATGGACGGCATTACCAGACAGTATTAGACACAAATTATTAGATCTAACCATGTCTGGTAAGACGTCTATCAACAGGCCTGGCTCTGTGACACCTGATAAAGAGGAAATTATGTTAACTTACAAAATAACAATAGAATATGAAACGTACAGATAAAGTGCTCAGTTCGGCTTATGCCGTAAAATAGTTTTGTTCAGAACAAACATTCAAACAGGTTTGAATTTACAGCCAACCTGCTTGTATTTCAAAAGGGACCTATTGTAGATGATGTAGTCATGTAAATATGGGCTATGAAAACACAAAAGATGGGGGATGGTGATTGACAAACGAGTTCATTTCATACATTCATTAGTGAACAAATAAAAAAAAAAGTACCCCGTACAAGCAAATATGGGTGTGGTTCAGTATTTGCGAGTCAGTTCACCCACCTTAAACAAACTTTCAAGTACTTCATCAACGATACGACCATTGCTTCTGCCCAACCATCATGTTTAAAAGCATTATGAAGGAAACGAGTGGCGAAGGTCATTATAATTCAGGATTCACGTGTACAGAAAATTTCCCTGTTATGTAAATGAAATAACTCCTCATAAAAATGGTATGAAATGTATGCGATCATAAAGATACTCTACCACTGAATGACATGTTTAACATGGACATTTGCCAAGATTATTTTCTGTGGGAAAATATATAGTCAGGGATAAAAACAGGAGAGGGGGAATGGGAAGAGGAGGAGTTGAGGATGTCATTATGTCTATTTTTATCGGGAGGGTTACGCTGAGCTCATGTGTCAGTTGCAGGATGTGCCACGCAGGTAAAACGAGCTGGACCAATCACAGCTCGCCTGCTATCACAAAAGCCACACTCAACATAAGAGGGGGAGGGGACTACAAAACTTTCAGCAGGTCTGGTTTAACAGTCAACTGACTGGTATTCTTTAACTAAGGCTGGGTGCGGTTCAGACGTCTGAAACACAAAATGGGACAAGGACATGAATGAAACGAAGCCCCTCGAGTCATTTCTTAGATCATTTAAGGCTTTTCGTCCAAAGAGTCTCGTTATGAAACATTTTGAACTTTCTAACTGCTGATACTTTACCTTTAAATGTTGCTTCTAAATTTGTAATTGTAAAAGAATGAAATATACACATTTGTAGGTACTATTGAATGTACTATTTTTTTTCCCATTATTAAAACACATACAGTATGAAAGGCATTTTCTAGGACCGTGCAGTTCATATCAAGAAGGACAACAACCAGGAAGTGCAGAGAGGCATATGCACATTAAGCAAACTGTCAAACAAACACAAGCCCTCATGTGGCTTTCTCATCCTAACAGTGGAGATAAAGACAAAACGAGACAAACATTGTGATAAGAATCGCTACCATGACAAAAATACAGCCTTTCCCTCAGTAGCTTCATCATGTCACATACAAGCACATGTATATTAAGTTGCAAGAAGACTAGTATTATATTCTCACTTGAATGACTGGATGTGAATTAACATGAGGACTTTCCCTTGAAGTAATAAGGTCACCCAACAAACATCGTTACCAGACAGTGTTAGAAAACAGATACACAGTCCAGCACTGTCCGGTAAGATGGCTGCTAAGTGCCTGCGATGAGGGCCAATATTTCCAGGGTGCTGACAGAGAAAGTTCTGGATCTGAAGTTTGTGGACAGCCATCATCATCATTACCAGGCAGTATTAGAGAAAGTTACGAAATCCAATGCTGCCTCGTAAGATGGAGAAGACTACCCAAGTCAATCTAAACAAGTGGAAAACATCTCAGTCCGGTGAAATGCTACCATCAAAAACACTCAAATATTGTTGGAACATAATATTATAAGCAACCAATTTTTTGCGTGTTGGATTGTAAATGGCATGATTTGGGGAGTCAACCACAGAAACTACATTTAGTATCAACATGGCTTGAACAGCTCTGACTCAGTCAACTGTCCCAGACAAAGGGGTATGCCAGCAACATAACCTGCTCAAAAACAGGTAGAGCTAGTATGGCACATGGCTTTGTTCATCTGAAAACTGCAGCAGAAGTGCAGAGTGGGCCACTAAGACAGTTAATAATTGCCCAAACCTGTTCTGACTGGTCTGATTTGACATCATGGCCAGGCTGGGAGGGCTGTTCGCTTTAACAATGTAACGTAAGGGGAAAAAATGCATTTCTGCCAAATGGCGGCCCCCAAACCCAACCCCCTTTGCGCTAAAAGCAACAAAGGCCTTACTGGGTGGCGTCGAAAGATTCGCTCATCCTCACAAGTGCATGATACCAACATAAAACCCTGGTTGTCGTTAAGCATTAGAGAAACAGAATTAGAGCAAGTGTGGGAAGGGCTGACTATAGCTAATATGTAGTGATAACAGCAAGCTGGAATGTTGTTCCGGACTGACCTGTGACCAAATTCGGCATTGAGAAGGTCGATCTAGACACTTCCTGTTTACTGAGTAACGTCTGTAGCGCATTATACATGTTTTCTGTCACAAATGTTAGCATAACAGCTAAATATCGGAGAGAGGTGGAAAAATTCATTGCTGATCTGATTTTAACGATAAAATAAAAGTATACTAGACCTAAAAAGCACATTTGTATTATTGTGAAGTAGTAGCTGTCACGATTTACAATTTCAAATACCTCATTATATCCATTACAGGAGAAAAGACAAACACGAAATCATGCTAATTATTCAAAACAATTTCCACAAAGCAAAAAAAAGTGTAAGATAATTGTGACAAAGAAGTGAATTTGTAGATCTCGTGAGAAAATAAGAAGTGAGCAGAGCATGAGGGGGAGGCAGAAGAGGAGAGAATGGGAGGGAAGGATAGAAAGAGAGTGCAAACGTAAGGGTAGAGAGAGAGTGCCTGTAACCTTACCGTCGTGAAAGGGACCCTGGTAAAGTAACACAAAAAGCAAGTAAGGGGGGAAAAGAAAGACAAAAAAAATCTCAAATTTCCAGCAGGTGCCTGAAAAGGTTTCAGCTTCCTCTTGCTCAGTCAGGACCCATGAAATGAAAAGCCCAAGCAGACCTGCTCTCCCAGACCGCAGCCTCTATTTGGTTAATCATCAGCATTATAAACCAGTGCAGCAGGCCTTCTGAGAAAGAAAGAAAGAGGAAGAGAAGAAGAGAGAGAGGGAAAACAGAATAAGTCAGAAGCAGAAAACTTTTAAGCACATACTTGAGGGTTCTCGTCTATCGTCAATGTCCTTCTGGTAAAATAGATGTCCCCTGTTCTGTTTTTCTCCATCTTTCCCTCACATTTCAGCTGCCATGAGGTGCAGGTTTAACCTTTCCTGGCTGTCTGCACTGGTCTCTGGTTTGAGAGTGAGGTGTGATCAGGTAACCCTGCCCTCCTGGTTGGAATGTGACTCCATGCTGAAATGGACAACCTGAGGGGTAAACTAGGCTTGGCCTTAATCAATAGTTTGTGAAGAACAAAGACGAGGAAACCCTAAACCTTACTTAAAGACGGGCCTCGCTCCGACGACTCTAATTGCGCTTCAGGTTTAAATGGACGTGTTGTTTCCTACTATGAGCATGTAAAGAGAGAAATATGTAGTAGATATATTCCCTTTTCTAGTTTATGAAAAGGGAAATTCTCCATGCTCAAATTATTTTATTTTTAAATTTCGAATGGGAATAGGAAGTGGATGAGGGTCATTTGCATGTGGTATTTTTCCTTGTCATCCAGAATTTCCAGAGAAGCCTTTTTAAATTTTCAGCACAATTATGTTAACCATGTTCTAAATAAAAGTTGGAGAAATGGACATCTTGAAAAATGTCTAAAAAACAAACAAACAAAAAAAACAAAAACAATGCACACCTGCTAATAGATGTCATGCCATGAAAATACTGAATGTGCACTGTGGCAGATTGCTGCTCTTAAGTACACAAGTTCAATGTGCCGCACTTCCGTGACCTCTCACCCGCGCGCGGTAATTAATACGCCATTTTCTTCTCTCACACGGAGGAACAAACACTATGGCAAGAACCGCTGCCCGCTTCCAGCACTAACGGCTCCGTGATAAAGGCTTCATCGGCCTCCAAACGTGGAGATCTGTTACCTTGCCACATTGTCAAGGGGAGAGCTTAACTCTCATAACGCTCTGGCTGGGTTATAGAACTGTGACAAATGACTCATTCAGATGAGGGAATGAAACAGACTCATTTTCTTCCACCCACCAATCAAAACCCTCCACCTCACTGTGCATCCATTGTGCTGCCTAGCCGACATTTTCTTTCCACTGCAGACAAGCTCTTTTAAAATACATTTATCAGCAATAATTAAATGCCTGAACAACGTAAGCCTGCCTTTAGAAACCATATGAACGGTGTCATGTCAATACAGGACTTAATATTAATCTAAAGCAGAGATCGTGACTATCAAAAAAGTAGGATAAAAGAGCAGACGACAGCTTAGTGTGTATAAGCTAATAGGCACTTGTTTGCTTTTCGCATCAGAAGCTGACAAAACAGCAATCATTGTCTCGCTTCCTCTGAAATCATGCCAAAAAAGACATGCAAAGACAAGCCTTACTACAAGCAATTGGAAGAGCAAATACAATTAATCTTTACACACTTACATTGATGAAAATACAAACTAAATCCTGCTATTTTTAGTCGTTTATCTCTATCAAAAGCTTAAAAAAAATAGAAAATTATTTGTAATAATTGGAAACGCCTTTCATTATCAACAATATTTTGCTGTAGGCCTTTTTTGTCAGTGATTAGTTATTATTGAGCGTACTTCCAAAGCTGTATTTTCAGCAAAAGTAGAGAGTCCCTCTTTATCCCCTTTGACAAGTCTGGCGGTTTGCCTCTACCTGCCCAAACTGGTCTATCCAGTCAAGGAATGACGGTTTGTGTCTATTGTGTTCCCTTTTTCTTTCTGTTTAAATGGATTGGAATTTAATACAGATTATGAGCTCCCAAACCAACTAAAAAACCTATTCTCGGTCACTTACGAGTTCTTTACTTTGTACTGTACAAACTGTAAATACCACTATGTGGCTACCATGACATGGTCTGTTAGCAATCAGGAACAAAACTAAGGGTGGGGACAACGAGCGCAAACATAAACTCAAGCAATCCACGCAATACAAAAAGACAGATATAAATAACTTAAGTTTCAAAAGAAAGTTACCCGTTGTGTCCTCGGCACGATCCACTAGATACGAGAGACACCACACTTCGCCAGTTACGCCGCTTCACAAGCATGTCCTTCTCTTCTCTCTTCGGCTGAACGACGCCCTTTACGATTTTTGCAACCCGAAAGCCAGGAAGGAGACCATCTTGAGGCGGGAAACCAGATTCCCAACACGACGCTAGGCGTAGAAACTAACAATGCAGTAAGGCAGGTGAGTTTTTGTCTCAACGAAGACGCTCTTTGCCGGGAGCTCGAGGTGATGCTACCTGTTTAACCTCTTTGAGAAGAGAGACAGAATTTGTAAAGAGCTTGCTTTACATGTAACAGGCCCCCTCCACCCCCACAGGTGTAATTTTCATGCCGCAACCAATCTCCTTAGCCTCTAGCGCTTGCAGGTGTGTCCCAAACTCCATGATAGGTCAGTCCCGCCCCGGAGGGCCCTCTCCAACCACCTGCCCCCGCCCAACCTGCTTTGTGTATGTTTATGATGTCATCTCTCTTTGCGTGATTGCACCTTCTTTTCCTATTTCAACAGAAACGATCCATTCATGTTTATTCTGAAACGGACATATAATTTCTTCCTCACCCTCTGACACAATGGAGGGTGACAGAGCCTCTACAATCAGAAAGGGTAAAACCAAGGAGCAACTGACCTTTGCCCTGTTCGTATTCCCACACCCATCTGAACTGTAACCTCAGTCATATAAAACAAACTAACAGGGAGTTAGATATGAGCCGAGGGGACACAGGAAAACTCAGGCTTGACAGTGCGTCATCAGGCCTTGAGGCATCTGCTCTAATCCTAGTCTCCTGCAGGCTGGTGGGCCAGACTACACGCCGGGGCCCAACGTAATAGCTGGATTAATTTAAACAATGCAGACTGACTTGATACTACTCCTATGTCTGACAAATGTCAGAAGAAGATAGCAAAGTGGGCAAATATGGAACCTGTTGTGAAAATAGGTTGTTTACCACTTTCTCAAGATAAAATGGGTTTTTTTTTGGTAGTGGTGGTGGTGGTGGTGGGGGGGGGGGGGGGGGTATGGGTCCAAACTGCTCCGTATGAAAAAATTAATTAATTGTATAACCCATTATTACTAAAAACTACACACACAAAAACCTATATTATACAAGTTATATATGAGTAATAACAATAATAATAAAAAAAATGGTTTACCCAGCTAAAAATTCTGGGATTTTCAATCCATTGGTGATCACACTATTACTCTTGAATAAAAGCCAATGCAATGATTTATAATGTAATATAATATAATAGAATAACCTATATGATCAGTTACATTACTATGAGAACCGTAGTCTTTCAGGTTATCATAAAGGATAATGAGAGCATTACCGCCATAGGAACAGTCATGGGCACAAAGGAGCACAATTTAATGATGTTGTTAAGGGAGTTTAATGGGCAGGTGACTCCTCAGCCATCACTGATTGTGTGTTGAGCATCATGCCTGAACAAAAGACTGAGGTTTTTCCCATGATAACCTGATACTTCAAGGTGTGGACAATGTTGACCTGTCTCACCTTTGACATGAAGTGTGCATTAATCTCTTGAGGTCAATCTGAGCTAAAAAACGTAAAACTTTTACTTTTAAAAACACAATGCGGTTAATTTCATTACATATTTATGATTCTGCACTTTGCGATTCTGATCACCTCTATACGGATGATTCTCAAGAGTTCATGCAGCTTGCATGCTGCTGTTATTAAAACAAAATACTGTTTTGAAACTTTCACATATTGCTATGCTGATAATATGATTTGTAATGAAAAATTCAGTAAAAAAAAAAAAAAAAAAAAATGGAAAAAGCCTTTTCAATAGTGGCCACAGACTATCAGTGTAAATAAAAATGGTTACCTGTGATTCATTTCAAAAAGAAAAAAATGAAAAAGTAACCTCTAGTTAGTCATTGACTCCCATACGATGTTCCCCCTGATACAGTATTTCTTGATCAGCGGAGCAGAGAAGTGCTGTACTAAGGTAAATGGGGACAAAGGGCCGTATCCATTAAGCGGCCGACTGCTTCGTACTTCTCTCCCCCGGCTGTCCAGCGACAGAGGCCCCCCGGTTTGACTGGAAGGAAATTGGCCTGTCTAAAAGGTTTGCTTTGTTTAGCATTCTTTCATTTGCATTCCAAATGAGGTTTGAGAATGAACCGGCCAGGCACAACCAAAACTCATTTGGGTAGATAGATATCGGCCACGGCTGTCACGCAAGGCTAGCGGAGGGGACAGACTTCAGCTCCCTTTCCAGAAGATCCATGCCATAGACTGCAGGCATGGCCCTTCGACAAGAAGACAGCAATCACGGCAATATGCTCATCCGTGTTCGATCTCATACTCGGTTCTACCACATGTCAATCATTTTCCTTAAACATGGAAATGACAAATTGCAAAACATATATATTGGTAGAAGCACACACACACACACACACATGTTCTGTGCTGGATAGACAGCAGATAATAAGCAATGTAAATGTATAGTGACATGCTGTTTTTCATACTGGTTTGCATTTTTAAGACCCAGAATGAACACTAGGGATGAGTCACTCCTCGTTGGAGACAAACAAATGACTTCACAAAGCCCATGTACTTGGTTGAGCTTTTCTCTTTCTCTCATATAACCTGAATGTCTCACAGTAATAAGTATTGCAATAAAACAGTGCCAGCACACACTTATGGAGCAGCACTCTTCGGTCTAGACGTCAATCCATAGTTTTCTGTCACACTAATGGTACTTTAACAACACATAGCGTCATGACTTCTACAAAAAGCTTGATCTGTTTCCCCAGGAACGTTCCAGGTTCAATACAAGTCAGTGCCGTTTTTGTAAACTTAGAAACAAACAAGAAATAAACTTTGTGAATTGAAATGAGGCTGAAATAATGTCAAATATAAATATTACATGGAAACACTTAAAAAAGAAAAGAAAATGTGAAGTCAAATGTTGCACTGGTAACTAAATTTGTTTAAGTTAAATATTTAATATTATTTAATACTATAAATAACTTGTAGTTAAATAAATACATTTTATTACATTTTTAACAAAAAGCTCATTCAAAATATTAATTAATACTATAAGTGTACACAAATAATACCAAAATAAGGCTGGTATAAGTTAAACTCAATTGATAAGATATGTGGCATTTTGTTGATTATCATAAATCATTTTGAGTTGTCCCTCCTTGCAAAAAATTAAGATTATGGTGAGGCACTTACAATGAACGGGAATAGGGCCTTTTTTGGAGGATTTAAAAGCAAAAATGTAAAGTTAGTCATTTATGAAAACATTCATTTGAGCTGGATTTACGTGCAATGTCATGGCAAGTTGTAAAATTGAATATAATATAATGATGCAACAATGTCAGCTCTACACGTCGTGGTGCTCTCATGAACGCGTGTTGCAGATCAATATTTTCTTAAATAAAGTGGCAAATTATGTTTTTTGCACAAATAATGTACTTGCGTTCCTTCATAAAACTGAGGTTAAAGCACTGGAGTTGCATGGAGTACTGATGTCTTTACTACCACTTTCAAGGTCCAGAAAGGTAGTTGTGTTGAATCTCTATGGAGCCCGAAAGCTCTGAGATTTCATTATCGGAGAAATAACTTCATTTGTGTTCCGAAGATGAACAAAGGTCTCACAGATGTGGAACGACATGAGGGTGAGTAATTAATGATAGATCTTTCATTTTTGGGTGAACTAAAAAAAAAAATCATGCTAAAATACATAATGTCTTGTGACTATACTTTTGAAACGGAGTATTTTAATGTTTTACATATTGGACCCCTATTTAGAGCACCTCAATATGTAACAGATTAAAGAAATTATTAGTAAAATCTTGAAAAGACCTTTTGAATTTTCATCGGCAACATATAAATTCCCCTGTGCTAAAGGATCCTAAAGTTATCGTATGAGTTGCGATACATTAAGCCATGGTGATCGTTGTGATGCGAGTTTGAGTCTGGCTCACGTCATTCATCTATGCTGCTTATCCTTCTCATTTTCACTTCCTGTTCTATCTTTATTAATAGTAAAAGTCAAAAATAAAACAAGGTAGCCTACAGCATGAAAATACTGAGAAAAACAAAAAACAGTGCTGTACCGAGATTGTGTTCTTTACCGGCTCCATGTCCATCAACACCTGTTCTATGGTTTTATCTCTCACTCTATTTGCTTTGCTTTTGGTCAGGCCGACTCCTGTGTAATTACAGAGTTGTGTGTCGTCTTAACAGGAAAGCTTAGTCCAGATGGGTCAATGCAGGCTCTTGTTCACTAAAATATGTTTTCTTGCATTTAACATACAGTACTTAATGTAAAACTGCTACGACAGCTCACCATAATGTCTCAAAACAACTTTTGTCAGATATCTACAATTCGAGTGTAATCTTCCCTTCCTTCATCTTGAAGCTTCTTTACCTGTGGAAATTCACTACGGGATTGAGGTTTGAGGGGGAGACATAAACGAATACACAACCACAGCCTTGCTCTGACTTGCCACGCATTACCTTCATTGGGTAATTGGCCTCCAGGGATCGTGGGTGTAGTGCATGTGTGTCACTGAGTTTGTCTGTGTGTCCCCAAGGAGAAGTTGCCATAGGTGAGGGGAAAAGAGTCAGACCTACCAATTAATGACCCACCTTTTCCCCACAACAGACTAGTTAACACATCAAACTGGCCAGTGCATGACCAAAAAACAAACAAACAAAAACAACAACAGATTTTATCATTAAAGTAAGTAATTGTTTAGTCAACCAGTACAACTCTATACCACACAGAAAGCCTTTTTGTTAGTTTGGTTTGAGCATGTTATGATGCTCTGACACTGACGTCAAAGAGTTTGAGTGAGGCACAAAGTTCAGAAGGAGCTGGTGCAATTATTCCCGCATTTTTGTTGTGTGTGATTGACGCCTGTGATTGACGTTAGGAAAGAAATGCTGTCAAATTGGACAGATGAAACCGATTAGAATAGATATATTAAAGCTCCTAATGTGCATCTCGATAGCCACATATGTAAGAATCACTCCTTCATTCTCGCTCTTAATGATATGGGTTTTTCACTTTGGAAACAGAAAGGAATAGGCTGTGTCGGCTCATTTTATATGAAAGGGCTTTTTTCGTCCTTTAAAAAAGCTCAGGCTATCAAATTCTCACTTTTTTTTTTTTTTTTTTTTTTTAATATTTGCAAATCAGATACCATGTCAGACTTGATTTTGAACAACGAAAGAAGCATGAAAAATTAGAGGAAATAAACTGATTTAAAGCTAGAAACTCTAAAGCAGTGTCATATTTCTATAATGTATTAATCGATCTGGTGGATAGTGACAACTAGGAAAGCATGGGAGCAGCATTTAGGTTTCACTATTGAGGATGTGCAATGGGCGGGAATGTTCAATTAACTCTAGAAACAATCCAATTCAAATCTCTACATAGAGAATACACATACACAACATTTCACAAGTACTGGACTGATTTTTGACCTACATTCAAAAGTGTATAAAAAAAGAGATTGTTTCAGATCCAATGATTGCAATTTGAGGTGATTTCTGTATCTTCTTTTAGTAAATATGAATTTACTATGTAATTATTTATGGTTCTTGCAAAGAGATTAATTCTTTAGAGGTGGAAACTGGATTTTTCCAACATCTAATGTATTGCTGAGTGAGCATTATTCATATTGAGAAGTTATGATTTATTAACAATAACAAGCTAGATATATTTTTATATTTTGGAAAATATGGAAGCCTGTATTAGATCACATAGGAATGTCATAACTTTATATTGGTTTTTATACTGCATTATTTATTTGTAACTCCTAAATCTATTCACCTAACTATTATTATCTATACTATTAATAACACATATACATACATATTTATACACACACATATACATATATACATACATATACATATATATATACACACACATATACATATATATATACACACACACATACATATATATATATATATATATATCTTGAGAACATACAACAACATAACTTCTTAAGAAGTCTTAGCATATCAGAATGATTTCTGCCGGACTGTGTGACACTGAAGATTAGTGTAATGGCTCCTGAATATTCAGCTTTGCCACCACAGGAATAAATCACATTTTAAAAATGGGAAACATTATTTTTACACTGTGACTGTATTTCACAATATTGCCGTTTTTGTTGTATTTGAGCATAAGAGACTTCTTCCAAAAACATTAAAGAAATCGTTACAACCCCCAAATTTTAAACGGCATTGTATTTATTTAAAAAGCCAGAATAATGCAGAATTTGTCTTTAGATTCAAACATACAAGACCAAAACAAACAGTTTGGATTATAATAAGATCTATCTTTATTTGTCTTCCAGTGAAAAGCAATTGAAAACAAACACACTGGTTAATACCAAATCATATATGTTTTAATATCAGATATTTCACCCGTGACCGATAAAAACAATTCCATTTAGATTCAAAGCAACCCTATTCCATATTATATTGACTCCATGCACACATCCAACAAAAAGCCTCTCTTTCCCGGTATGACCCTCAACAGACCGTCAAACACACCTGTGCTGGCCTGTTTTATGTCAACTAACATAATGAGGGAAAAACAAGAGCGAAGGAGTTTGTTTGGAAAACGAGCCTGGCTGTTGTCCCGCAGGTCTCTTCTTCCATTGTTTCGGCTAAAAGCCTCGTCTGCTCGCTCAGCTTTTATGGGCACAAACTCAATTGTCAGTCTATGTATGCTTTTCAGGAGACGACGCTATGAGCAGCCATTACAACTCCTATTACACACCTGCCGGCACAATCATTTTAACAGAGTGTTTGCTTATTACATTATGGAGAACTCTGCAGACAACATCAGAGCACATTTTGCTCTATGATCCTGCGTGCATGTCTCGGTTTGTAATGATCAATCAAACTTTCATGCAAAAGTTAATGTCACAAACGTCCATGTTCTTTTGTGCCTCGTTTCAGCTTGAAAAGAGCTTGTGAAGTCTGTGTGGGCACAGATGGAAGAGCACCAGAAGGGCTGATAATGATGCAAGATCTGTTTGTGAGACTGTCTGCCCACAGGGAGCTCTGATCATGGGGAGACAGACTCATCCACAGGCCCCTCTGGACTTGTTACCATGGAGGATGCTGGATGTACAGGGCATAGTTATGTGTTACCAATCCTAGCCAGATCAAAAGAGGCTCACACAGATATGAAAGTTGCTGAATATAATTATAAGTTCATTGAAAATGTGAGCTAGGAGGATAAAGAGTACAAGAAATTAACTGTGGAAACATAAGTCAGGTGTCTGAGAGAATCTCCAAAGTGACAAATATCTTCAACCAGTCTCTGTTCTTGAAATCCCTTTTTTAAGAAAAAAAAAAAAAAAAAAAAAAAAAAAAAAAAAAAAAGAAGAAAGAAAGAAAAGAATGATAGAGCAGGTGTATACAAAATGCCTTTATCATTTTTCTGACTGGCACATTTTGAAACGAGACTGTCTGACATCACAAAACACAATCTCTTTAATTAGAGCCAGTTCTTAAATCCCAAGAGGTGATATGCTGCTTTCCTCTGGGTGATATCAATATTCACCGCAGTGAGAGACACATGGATTCTCATTATAGACAGATGGTGAATGAAAATTTCCCACAATTTTCTGATGTCATTTAGATCAGGTTTCAAATCTGTTGTCTGTTATGATGAATCTCAACACAAATCCACCAATGAATCATTGATGTGTCTTTGTGTTACTCTTGTGTATGTGATGAATGAAATATACAAAATTACTCTAAGGCAAACTTCATTTACATATGGATTAAACAAACTGCATAGCTAAAGCATGCCTTGGGTTTTTAAAAAGAATACCGAATTAGTCATTTTCATGACTAGGAAATTTATACAGCTCAACCAGCCCTTTATCGCCTGCGATTAAGAAAGTTCAAAAGAGCAGGGAACAGACGGGCCCAATTAAAAGTGATTTACAGATGTGATCCAAGAAAGAAACTTTGACAACTTAGAGGAAATGGGTGAGCAACTAATTAGTACGAATGTCTCTGAACTTGTGAGCGGTCCACACAGAAATAGCATTAATCAAATGAAAGATGAACGCCAGTGCAGTGCATGTTTTACTAATTAACTGAAATTAATTAAATATATATATATATATATTAGTGCTATAAATTGGAGTTTAATATTTTTATATTGTAATCATTTCACAGTTACTTTCCAAATTAATGTCGAAACAAGCTAAAGACAGTATATTTAAAAAAAAAATTTATAGCATATTTTTATGAATGAAGGCAAGTATCTGATAATATACTGGTACTGATCTCTCTATGAAATTTATTTAAGACATTATTCAACATTACAGTATAACTAAAAGCGATCAATTTCAACACGTATAGGCTTTAATAACTTTTAATTTAAGTTAACTTAAAACGATCTTCAAATAAACCCATTATAATAAATGTCACAGGCTACAGATATTGAAAGGCTATCAAACACTTTACAGTATTCACAACATAAATAATACATTAAATATATTAATTATTCCTTCAATAGAAACTATGGATTCAAGGCATTTCTTCCAGTTCTAAAATGTAAAAAAAAAAAAAAAAAAAAAAAAAAAAACACTATTTAAACATGTTAAAAATCACTAAAACACTGCACACTGATGCATTTCGACCATCCAGCCTGAGTGTGTCAGGTACAAAATGAGTCACAGGTGTACATATAATCAGTTGCTCAGTAGAAATGATCAGTATTATTCCTTTTTAAAGCTACAATTTTCTCTGTTACCTGTGTTCTTTGATTAACATTAATAACAAACATCACAGCAAATGGCTGCTGTGACTTTAAGAGCTGCCGATGCCAAACATGAGCGGATCTCATTTTCTCACCGCTCTTTAAGTTCAAATAAGACGTTATTTAACTCATTTAAGACTGCTCTCATGAGGGTACTTGACAAAATAGGAATTTTGGCATAATTCTGTGAGTTATTGTTAATATTTATACTATGCGTCTTTCTGCACACAGACACAAAATTAACATACAGCGTGTTCTCGTTTGTCTCGTGGCGTTTGAATGGTTTAAAAACATTTGTGTGAATAAGAGCGTGATCATCTAATGTAACGCTAGCCAATTTTGATGGAAAAAACGAAAGCTGTGTTAATTGCGTTAAATGTTTTTAAACTGAAAAAATTATTTGCATGCGTTAACGCGCTAATTTTGGCAGCACATACCGTACACACACAAATGTAAATAAATATAATGTATACCAATACATTAGCAATAGTGTATTCATAGATACCGAAATCGATGAGCAAATATTTAGAGTCCTTCTCAGGTTCATGTATATTTTTTTAAATGGCGGACTTTATCTTTCAGCCTACTTCACATCATGCAAATCACTTTTTGTGACTGATGAGGAAACAAAGTCCAATGCTCGAAGCACCATCTGACACCATTCTCCAAATACTGTCTCTACGGGAGAGCTACACTGCGGCACATTTGCTGATGTTAATAACACAGCACTATCAGAGGGCTGGGTGGTTTTATTGCTGCACAAATACAGCCCAGCAGGCCAGTCTGTCAATAAAGAGTCTGCTTCTGCAGCAAAAAGCAAAAGACAGAGAAATTCAAGCTTCTTCAAAACCTTAATAGCTTAGTCAGTTTAGGAAAGTAAAACCTTTGATTTAAAAATATCTGATTTTATGTGTGAAAAAAAAAAACAATCATGCAGTACGATCTCAACAAGCCACAATACAGTTAATGGTTAATTAAGGTTTCATCTCAATGTTTTGTGTGCAGCTTTATGACTGCCATTAAGCTGAATGTTATGGAACCAAACCACAAGAGTTGAAACTGTTATTAATGATATACAATGTAGAGCTGGTACGCTATCATGTGTAATCTCCCTAACAACACGGCAAATTCCTGTTGCACAACCCAGCCATGACCAGCTTTTTAATGTGTGCCTGCTGTTGACGTGGCTTTTAAGATCTTCAGATGAACAAAAAGCTGTATGAGGATAAAGACATTGCACTGTTTATAGGAGGAGAAATAGCACAGCATGTAATCTAATAAGTTGAGAGAACGAAATGTACGCAAGCAATGTGAGAGGCAAACCCAATCGCTCTTATGACATCACAGATCTCATGGCTTTCCCCAATAATATCATCAGGACAAAAATCAGATCAAAGAAGTGCTGCTATCACATTTGATCAAGTTTCATTTGCTGAATGTAACAGTGATGGCATGGCTCTGGTATGCTGGGATTGCACAGACTGTACCATTACAAAGAAAGAATCGTACAATGGAAGAGAGATAAAGAGAGATGGCTAGATGTCTGTGCAATGAAATAATAATAATAATAATAAAAAAAAAACACAAACATTAAGAAGAACATCCAAAATACAGAGCGATATGATGTAGACGAGACTGAAAGTCCAACAGCATGTCCTGTTCAGATTCAAAGCACAAGCTGGTGCCAGTTCTAAAAGGTGTAAGAGCATCGTAAGACTATCCAAAAAAAAAAATAAAAAATCAGTTTATGGCTATTTTATGAAAACTAATAAAATGCTGCATCCAAATGGAAAACCTTTAAAATAACATTTAAAACTACCCCCCCCCCCCATTCCATTTTCCATCATATTTTAGGATCAAAAACACATCATAAATATTTGTACTTTTTTTTAAAAACATAAAAATAAATGTGCCATATAATACTAACCAATATTAAATGTTTAATATTCACACTTATTTACATATAGTTGCTTACAGTCCTAGTTTTAAAAAGCAGCGCAATAAGAAAGATGTCCATGGACAGCAGTACTGATAGCAAAGAGAGAAAGGATAAACAAATTAAGGACCTTGAGAACTTCCTTAATCTTAACCCCAGGTGACCTACCTCAAGAGCAGCCCTCCAACATATGGCCTTTCAAGACTGCATCATTAGCCCTGTGATGCTGGACCACAACACACTGCAAAAATACATACATAAAAATCCAGAAAGCAATATGGTGACCACTTTGAACTTGCTGAACCTTTACACATCGGAAATTTGTATGCGACGGCGTACTGCATGTGTGCGGACACATGCGTGGTGAAATGATGTTGGGCGTCTAGGATCGGTGGTTTGAAGAATGCACTAGTGTTATCACTGGAGGTTATGCAAGAATAGTTTGGTGGAAACCTTTGCCTGGTACAGTGCTGGGCCCCTGCTTCACGCAGCCAAGGAATCCTGCCCTAAAAATTCCTAATTGCCCTTGCTGAGCAGGAATCTGTCAGCTCACCCAGGATGTAACACTTAAGTTATCACACAAGCTCCTTTTTTACTTCCTAATTTTAGTTGAGAACTTATTCCCTCCCCGAGTCTGAGGTCATCGTCTGAAAGAGGAGTTTTTAAAGGACATAAAAAGGATGTGGTGTCTTAAAAAAAAAAAAAAAACACAACGGCTTTATTTTAGTTTTAGAGAATGAAAGGAATTTATAAATAATTCTTTTCTATGGAAAATATGAATTTTTTTTAAATATTTCAGGTCATATCCATAGAAATGAAGTGAAAATCATTTAGACCAAACAAAGCAGTCAAATAAAACAGAATTATAGAATGAATGAAATACACACAGAGACTCTGAACACCTCCGTGATATGGGGGGTGGGGGGGGTGGGGGGGGTTTACACTCAATGGTGGTAAGGTGAGGAAGACGGGTATCAAATGCTCAGATGAAAGAGGCAGAGCAGATTTAGAGCCTTTTTGTTTCCGCGTGTTCAAAGGAAGCAGCTGCTGACTGCACAGGGCTTAAGTCCTATTCATCTGTAGGGCGAGACAGACGCAGTATCCTGAGGCACAAAAACACACGCACCACACACAAATACACACTTCAAAGTCTATAGAGACACAGACTGCTGCGGTGTGGTAGACTCTGCTCCATAACTCTGTCATTAGCTCCACACACAAGGCTGAGAGAACTCACCCAAAGTCTGAATCAAATCAACATTTATCAGGCCCAGTATCCTTATGAGTCTGAGGGAAAAAAGATTTGTAATGCACTAATATATATATAAAATTATTGAGAAATCAATGACAAAGTAAACACTCGGGTCATATGTCAACAGGTGACATCCACAACTCACACCCAGAAGCAGCCGCCCATCCCCCAACGACACGTAAATCAGGTGCATTTTTTGCTGTCGCTTGTTAACATTCAAAAACGTCCACGGATGTGTGTGTGTGTCTTCCTCTACGAAGCTTCAGTTAACATTTGCATCATAAGCAAATCACTATTGTGCAATCATTTAGTACAAAGAGAAACGGCAGTCCTTATTTCACCAATTGCCAGCAAAAAACCATTAGTGCAGTCAAAGGAAAACACATACTGTCGGATAAATATTGGACAATGAGATCAAATGTCTAGTTAATCATTTTTTTTTTCTATCTGGTCAGACCAGTGTCTGACTTTTAATACTTCCCAAAAATGCACACCAAAACACAAGGTTAGACAGGAAATGAGGCCAGAAAGTGAAAGGTTTAGGCAAACTTTACGAGTTATAGAACTTGCAATGAGCTTTTCATTTTCCTATTCAAAAACATTTGCATGGGTTTTCTGAGCACATGGTGTTGGTCTGAGCGCTCTGGGCCTGGCTGATGCTTTTCTGACTGCCTGTGTGTAACCAAACCAACATGCAAAGCTCGCTCCAACAGAACAGAGCACTAGCTCCATGTAAAGGAGAATGCTTGCACTGATAACCAAGGTCATATATTTGTACCACCTGCTCATGACCGTTGGCTTTCCTGCCGCCAATACAACCCTGATTGTGAGATGGTATAGAGCTGTGGTTCCAAACAGAGCAACAATGATTTACCACACAAGAAAAAAATAAAAAAGTAAAAGTAATAACAATAAATAATAGAAATAATGTAAAACTGTCCATATTTAATCACAAAACATATATTTTATTATTATTATTATTATATATATATAATATATTAATTTTTAAAGAAATGAGCACTTAATTTCAGTAAGGATGCATTAATTTGATCAAACAAGTTTATAATACATTACAAAAAATTTATCATTTCAAATAAATGCTGTTCTTTTGAACTTTCTATTCATCTAAGAATGCTAGGGGGAAAAATGCATCACAGTTTCCACATTTATAATAATAAGAAATGTTTCTTGAGCAGCAAATCAGCATATTAAAATGATTTCTGAAAGATCATGTGACACTGAAGACTGGAGTAATGATGCTGAAAATTCAGCCTTGATCACAGGAATAAATTACATTTTTCAAAATATTTCAATAGAAAACACTTACTTTATATGACAATAATATTTCACAATACTACTGTTTTTAGTGCATTCAAAACACTGTGTGCATTAATGATGTACTTTTGAGTTAATGGACAAAACAACATCACATCTTGTCACGTAGTTGCATTTTATCAGTTGCATTTAGCATTATTTTCCCTGCTGAACAGACTTAAGACCCTCCAGTTGAGAATCACAGGTATAGAGTTATATACTCAAAATAAGTATGGTGGGCTCTATCTACTGGCACTGCCAATATGTACAAGGTCTGTGAGACAAACAACAATTGAAATTAAAGGCAAAGCCAACCACAGATTGCTCTGAGCTTCTGCTCAATTCCCCGAATGGCTCCTAATCTACAGACTCATTTAGAACATTATTATTAGCGGTCCTAGTTAACGAGGCCCATCTGCATCACTACGACAGGACAGATGGCCCATAGAACGACATCTCAATTATAGTGTACACTAAGGTAAAGAATACACCTACCCCAGATTTACCACAAATTCCATATAATGTTTAACAGGTGTTTGTGCAGTCGAGGGAACTTTCTGCCTTATGTGAACGGTATTAAGCTTCAGTCCCATGTTGCTTCAGAGATAACCTGCATCCCCCACAAATTCAAGTTTCTTTTACGTTCAACACCATGACTTAAGTGGCACTCAGCACAGTACGTGGAAACAATAGAGTGACATTTCAGGGGAGACCAGCAGAAGATAAAATAAGTACCTGTCCTAGGAGTCAATCCCATAAGGACCTTCAGACAGTGAGAGTCATTGCATCAGTGTTTTTGCGCTATGGAAACCAGGCCTCTCTGGCTCGCTCCACTGAGCAATGCACACACACACAAACAAACAAACACAAGTGTTCGCACGAAGCTCAGACATTAAATCATGTTCAACTGGAATTATAAGAGGCTATCTGACATGACAAGCAGTGTGAGATGTTATGCTTTAAAACTAGTTTAAACATTTTTCTCATTTTTTAATAATTACTATGCATGCAGTTAACCATCTCATATTGAGAAACTACATGAATTACTTCTACTTTTAAATATTTGTACTATTATTGCAAGTTTTCTTGGTATATATATATATATATATATATATATATATATATATATATATGCACCTATTATAATCAAAATACTACTGATTTAGGACTAAATTCGGGTTGAATGGGACACTTTTTGCCATTGAAATGACTAGGGAAAAGTGTCCCAATCAACCTGAATTCACCCCATTTTAACTTTCAGCTTCAAAACAATTGGAATGGTAGACTAGGTTACACTATAAACTTAAAAACAGTATCTGTCACAATAGAGAGTTTTACATCATTCTAACTCACAAGCAAATCATATCTGAAAACAATCCTGCAACTTTATGGTCTCATTCATCATGTGCTGCTGCAAGGTTTTTTGTTTTTTTTAGGCCTATTTGTTTATTTTACTCTTATGCTAAATAAGATTTGTGTATGCATATCAACACTTTGAATGCTGTGACTCACACAACTGGGGGTTGCAACAGGCATCGGATGACAGCTTGGTTTACTTTTTCAGTTGGGGATTGATCAGCGACGACGACTTGACAACGCCGAGAGTCGGTCCGAGCTCCTCGTGCCGTTGTCATTTCTCAACAACAGCGCCTCCCTCTGGAACATATTGACACAACAGCCCACTGCGCAGTGACGTTGACATCAGCTGCCTGTCACCAATGAACCAATGATTTCAGAAATGTCATTTTTTAAATAAATATATAAGTGTTAAAATTTGCCATATTAGGCTTAAAATATAATTTTATTAAAGCAAATTCAACATACAAGAAGAAATAACAACATGCAAACATTCCCGTTCAACTATCAAGCTACATTGGGAAGATAAGAAGTAAGAGTAAAAAGAAGACAGAAATTAAAAATGAGAAAATGAGAGGCATCTCTATTCCAGATATTTGGTAAATCTTTCATTTAATATGGGTGGGGAAGTTTTAGACTTTTCAACACATTTAGAAACTCACTTGATGTGTTTCCAGATGGTTTTAATGCAAATGTTTTTTTTGTCAGTTTTTGTGCTGCAGTTGAAATTCTACAATTTTTAGAGCGGTGTTCTTGCATGTAGCCTAAAGTAACAAAGCATAGCCTTCTATAGAAATCGATTAATAATTAAACAAACAAACAGGTCCGTTTTTTTTTTTTTTTTTTTTTTTTTTTTAACGTTACATAGGCTGCTGTGTAAGGTGGTCTACCAACCTTGATTAAGTTCCATCAAGTCACATCTTTAAGCTTTTAAATCAAGACAAGATTTTGTGATGCGCAAATTTTTAATAAAGTGATGAATAATGACGCCATACCATCCACTGAGCGCGCGCCGCGCGACAGCCTGCGGTTGCTATGGTTACCGCCCAGCGCAAGGCCTAGTACTTCTTAGTTCGCGAGTGTGTATTTAGTGCTTTCTTACTATTCAGACGGTTGCAGTTAAAGAAATGTTGTTTGAAAATGAAACATGCATATTCTGATTTTTAAAATAATGTATACTTTTTAAAACGTTTAAAAATCTATATTTTATATTCTGATATTTAAAGGAAATTCGAAAAGCCAATGTGTAAATTCTTGCATAATGTCCACTGTTTATATGGCTCGGTAAAAACGAAATATTATGTTCCAATAGACTACTTTAACAAAGTTATCAATAGGCTACACTTAAACGCTGTGCTGCTGGAGTCCTTGATTGCAACAATGCTGTGTGACCGACAGAGGGCGCTCTGACTGTGAGTGTTCACCTGTCTGCTGGCTTGTGTGGACGGATCATAGACATATAAATGACTTTCTGAACGATGTTTGGCCTCTTGCCACATACTAATTTGATTAAAATATACCAAATTTACATCGATGCTAAACTAATTCACAGAGCACTAGATTGCTCTTTTCAGATAGGCCTACTGAAGGACACCTGCACTCAAACCGGTTCATCCTGTTTTCATGAGCTTGAATGCAGCACCAGCAGCCATTCAGAGCTCTTGTGAAAACTGAACATAAAAGAGCAAACAGAAACATGTAAATCATGCTCTAATAGGTGGAAGAGCCACTGCTCAAACAATGGATATTTCCATCATACCATGATGAGTTATAAAACATTTTGAGCCAAACTAATTTGGTCCAGGAACAATCACTCATTGGTTTCACGTACTTTTCCTAAATCTTAATCCTTCCTGGCAACCAAAACCTTCCTGTCCTGCTGGAAATTGCCAAAAGAAGACCTCACTGTTCACAAAACAGCAGACACAGCAGTTGCAGCCTAAAACAAATTCTTAGGAGAAGCAGAAAAGCAAAAATTATTCAGAAAATCCCTGAACATTAAAAATTTTTCCTCCATGCGGGGAAAAATAACTTTTTAAAAATGTGAACACTACAGAAATCATCAAGGAATCATAATAGGAATTTTTAATAGGTTAAAAAAATGTTCAACTAAACATCTCAGAAAAAAAAAAACATTCCGTGAACTATGTCTCAATAATGTTTTGTGCTATCATTTGAGACCAGATAACTTTGAATGAATGTTCTATTAAAGTTACCGGAAGAATGTTTGCCAGATCCTTGTTTGCCAACGTTAGCCAAGGTTCTGTCACCTCGGTCGCCAGCATTACTTTAGCTGCAATACAGGTGAACTGTGAATTTTAACGTACATGGAAGGTTGTGAAAGATGTGATGCACAGCCCATCTCCAAGATCTTGAATATCATTAATCAAAATGTTTTTGGGAAAGTGACTTTCTGACTCAGGGTTGGAAATGAACTAAATTACTCAAAAAGTGTCTTGAGATGTTATAAATGCATCAGATAATTCAAATGTGCAAAAAGCGATTCAGCTAAAATGTACCGTGAAGGCGGGGGCACAAATGTGAGTACAATAAGCGTCCTTTTGTTTAAACCTATATCCGTGATATTTCAGGTTATACCACCCCTTTAAAGCCATACTGGTGGTGGTGGTGGTGTTGTCTGTCCCTGTGAAGCCTACAAAACCAGTTTGCAAGGAATTTTTCAAAAACTGCCAAAACTGTATATGCTGATGGTGAAGCTCATGAGTAACTGAACATGTAGGTTGCTAAAGATAACAATTATTAATCCCAATAAAGATAAAAGCAGGATTGCTGTACAGTTAGATCTACTATTTCATTGTAGCACTATTCTGGATTTTAATAGGCTATTTATCTATAATGAACTCTCTCTCTTTGTTGTTTCACAGTAGATCTGTGTCAAAAATGGATGCCGTCTACAACTTCCTCCTTTGAAAGCAACAAACAGGCTGCAGGATGAACAGGATGTTGTTTGAATTTGGCCTTTTACCTCAGTATTGTGGTTTTATTTTAATGTTGTTCGTCTTGACGTAAAGCTCGTTCATTTAAATGCTGAAATCGCTCCAGGTGCACATGTGGATGTAGACACTGTCAAAAACACAATTTATTAAAAATAACCTTTTTGATTTTCGCGAACTAAAATAGTTGTTTTTTATAAGTAAAAAAAAAAAAAAAAGAAAGTTGAACAACATATAGAAAAGTAAGCAGAAATTTATGGCTTAATTGGCCATGAGACACACTAGACATTGGACAAAGTGCATATGACAAAACGTGAGATTTTCCATCTAGCCTGCCATAAATATATGACTTCAACCCTGAACTATTTTTTATGAGTGTTTTGATGGCATCCAGTGTTTGTGCATTTCCACTGAGGTGCAATTTTACCCAAATCATCCATAAAATCAAACTATAGCCCTGGAAAGGGCATAGCAGTCCTCATCCGCACACATTTCTGGTTTGGAGACGTCACATGTGTGGCATGGTGTTGGTTTACGCTGTTGATAAAAGCAGTCGTACCTGTCCTCTGCTGTCAGCAAATCAAGGGAATCTTAACGAAATCTCGATTGGCGTCCATAATTATGTGTAGCTTCCGAGCTGGGTGACAGCCGTTAGTTATATTGTTCCAGTAAAGATAGAGGTATATGTTTCAGTAAACACACATACACTCCCCCCTCGACTCTGAAGCTGTCGAGCCACATGCTCTTGGTGGTTAGGCTCATATTCACATGCATGACAAAGCAACCAGTACCTCCACCTTTTCCAACAGCACTGTTTCCTGTTAGGTGGTTGATACAGGTGAACTTGTGGTCCACATAACATTGTCCCCATATTATCAGGTTGCCCTACTTTGTATTATAATGTGGATCAGTTGATCACGAGACACACCAATACACAAACATCCACCTCTAGTTCACTGGAACCCATTAAGAGAACAGAGAGCTTAACCTTAGACGTCAGGGAAATATTTAACAAGTATAATTAGTTTTGGTCATTAATTGTGAAATGAATTACTATAAGGGGAGGATTTCCCCAAACAGTTTTTTCAACTTGTAAAAGTAAAATGCACTAAACATTAACAGCCATTGGAGTAACATATTATATATATCATATTAGCTGTATGAGTAGTTGATAGTAATGAATAAACAAACCACATTAATCCACAATAACTTGAATTTTAAAACACTCTTAGGGGTGATTTCAGTTGAGTGGACATTGAAATAAAGAGATTCCACTACAAATGGTTGTGTTTTTTTGTTTGTTTGTTTTTTGCCTCATAAGGAGTTGATGCATTTTATCACTGATTTAGAGTCCGAACTGCCTTTATTTAGCCCCATCAGTGTTTCACAGGTAATTGGTCAAGCATTGTTGTGTGATCATGTGAGACCTTCAGAGAAGTATCGGCCATGCATTCTCCACATTCCTGCGGAATGAGATGCAGAGGAATGACAAGCGTCTGAAAGTGGAGGACTTGATATTGACTATTGGGGATTAGGTTATATTAGATGAACAGATTACCATCAGTTTGGCTCACTCTAGGTACTTTGTTGTCGTTGTCTGTTTACATGTACAGGTTGAATCGCATTATAGAAGGAATAGGTAAAGAGCACATCCCTGCATTGATTATTCTTTTAGAGATGTTTGTGATTGTTTTTATGAGGCAAACTGAATGAAATCATCTTATCCCATTTTCTCTATTTTAAGCATATTTCTGTGGAATCTCGGACTAAACATGAATTTAGCCAGCCCTTTTTGCCATAGACTGATATTTGTGCTTGTGCTTCTCTATAAGAGAGTTAGCATTTGCAGTTATTCTCAATAATTCCCAACATCTTATAATGCCACAAACCAGATAAGCAAACAACTTCATTTTATGATGCATTATCAGTTTTTCCATCTCTTCCCCATAACAGCCAACAATAAAGTGGCAAATTACTGTAAGTGATTCCTCATGATACCTCTGTTTATCTAATGCTAACAAGTTAAGAACTCGTGAGAGAGAGTTTTAAAGACAAACTCAAATAAAGAAGCCCATGTAATTAATAAATATGATTATCTTAGCAATGAGTTCATACATTAATGATACTAAACTCATACAAAAAAATAGGCTATAGACGCATATGGCCATTCATGTGTTAGCTTGCTTGCTAAGGTTTTCTTTGGCAGTTATTGAGGCTTTCTTGTGTGCACATTGACTGGACTAACTATAGTGAGTATCCCATGTTACTGACAACGTTATACAACTTTCTGAAGGCATGTCTGCTGATTATAATCTTGTGTGAGAAGCTAAAATGTTAATTTAATAGTGTGTACTTTGAATGCTCAATGTTAAGTTAGTGATTGGGGAATGATTGGGGAGGACTGATCGAGAGAGAAAGAAAAAAAAAGAAAAAGAGGATGGGCAGATGAGAGAATTGAAATGTCATACTATGAATATGCTTTCCTTCATCCCAACCCTTCTCCTCCCCCGTCTTTGGCACTCCCTCAAGGCCATGTTATTGTTCCTGCCTATCAGGGTCATTACCATAGCTAGTGCTGAAAGAGAGTGGATAAATTGAAGCAGGTGAGAGTGGACACGAGACACCGAGAAGGAGCGCGGCAGGCACCGGCAGCCCACCTGCGTTCTGCTCCACTTTTAACAGACTCCTAAGAGGAGGACATTGCATTATCAAGAGGATTGTTGACAGCTCCAGAGCTGATAATGCATTTGTGTCCTTAGGGAGGCAAAGTGATGGGACGATAAAAGAGGAATCACTGGAACAAGGATAACACTAGAGCTCAAGTTATCAGAACAGGTAAGAACATGTGCAATGTTTGTCAGCCACATGTGGCGGTACTTCAGCTGAGATACAGAGGGGCAGCCGTTTGGAAATGGAAGTGAACTGAAGAAAAACTGGATGGGTTACTCAATACCCAAAGGGACGTTAACTTTAACTGACTATTGTTGATTCTAATCTCTGGAGAGATTAGGCTGAACAAAGACTGGAGAATAATATAGAATATCTGAAAGCGAACTCCAGATCTGATTGAGGATAAAGTATGGCTAGTTTTTTCATTTTTAAGAGTTAGGGGAGGTTGAATTGACAATAACATTGGGTGCACGATTAAAGTTCAGTAACTGGTAGTCAAAGTGGTGAACTCAAACTGTTATCAGAGGTCTGATAAACTTTTACAGTATGCAGTGCATGCACAACAATACATAAAAATTGAAATATGATTTGAGTATCTTCAAAAAGGAAAATACAGTTAAGTGCAACATGTGCAGCGTAAGTCAGTGACATATATGCTACATAAAATTATAATGAGAGCATTAAAATGAGTGCATAGGACATAACTTTTAATGGTGAAAATTTTGGCTCTCAAAAATTATATAAAAATTTGGATTTAGATTTATGGGCAAATATATCAGTTGTCGTCTTTTAAATATATAAAAAAATTATTACTACTATTGTCTGATAACTGATATGGCATCAATATAGTTTGAATATAATAAAAATGCATTTGAGATTTGAAATGATTTTTTCCAGTTTTGCTGTAAAAACATAAAGACATGCACAATCTACATTGACAAATTGACAGAATGTTAATGAAGCTGTTAATATGTAAATTATATCAGGAAAACCAAAATCTCTGTCAATAGGGGTTCACTTACAGTAAACAGGACATAATCTGTGCATTAGCGTGCAAAGTTAACTAAGTGCAGTTTTGTCCTTGGGCTTCAACTTAGAAATAAAGTGAAATTACTGGAGTTACTCTAAAACCCCTCATTCTCTTCACTAATGGCTCGTGTTATCAAACAGAGGGTCTGCAGGTGCGAGGGTGTCATGTGGAAGTTCAAGTATCAGGGCCCGCTGCACATGAAGAAGGAGAATCAGGTCAAGAACATTGCCAACCCTTACTGTGTTTTGCCAGGGGAATAATAGAGACGGTTGAGTTAATGAATAACGATGAACTCGTGCACTAATGACGGTCAAACAGTTATATGTTGAAGTGTAGATCGTGAAAGAAGATAGAGAGAAAGGACCGGGACTGCAGGTGCTCTCGAGGTCACGGCTCTGAGTCTGGGGGTTTTACACAGTGCTGAGAGACTGGCTGCCTGGGCACCGGCCTGTTCTCCAGGAATGCCAAAGCCAGAGCAATATAATGGAGAACAAACAAGAGCATTGTGCAGTGCAGGGATGGAGAAAGAAACACACACACGCACACACACATGCACGAGATGCCCTGAAGGGCTTGTGAACAGACCATCTGCTCTCAACCAAACCCCTGCCTGAACCTGTGCGGGAACAAAACCACTTAAAAGAGAGGCTGGATTAGATGCACATATTATTTAGCTCAGGATGGGCTCTGAGAAATGCTTCGGTGTATTATACAATGTAGTGAGCAGTAGAGTCACCTTGTTGATAAAATTCTTCTCGTCTCCAAATGCCAAGACCAGTGGAGCGATGACTTTTAGAGAGCCTTAGTGTGCTGAAAGGGTTTCTGAAGGACAGTGGTGCTGACGCTGGCAGAAACAAGCACAACAAAGCAGTCTGTGTCTAACCAACGTTGTAAGCATGTGTTCTTGACCTTTAATAAACTTTTGTACACCCTTAAAATAGAGAATAATTAGAACATTTTTACAGCTTAATGCGACAGAACTTTATACATGTTTGATTCTTCGGAAAACCAAGAACTTAAAATAAAAAACTAAAAAAAGACAAAATAATCTGCTGAAAAAAACAATAACTGAAGAACATTATTAAAACATGTGATTCTCTGTTTATCAAACAAACAAACAAACAAAAAAAACATCTGGTGATTTAAGAGAACTCAAAACAATGTTGATCTGAAGAACCCCTAAATTGTAACATTAAGAACGTTTTAACCTCCAAAGAACCCTATAAATTAGTGAAAAATGTTTCTTGATAAGAATATGGTTCTTTGCTGAACATAAAGAGTTGCTCAGAACCATTAAAAGGACGTTTTTAAGAACATTTTTTGTACACATCTTTAGAAAACACCATGTACTGGTGCATTAACCCAGAAACCTTAACTGATCGAAAAAAAAAAAAAGGGAAAGGAAATCGGTAATTTCCTAAAAATCGAATAGAAGTTCAAAAAACCCAATTAAAAGGAAGAGCCACTGAAGAACCTTTATTTTTGAGAGCATATATTGTCTAAAACAAGGTAATGCAGGTGGACAATTGGTGTGCAGCAAAACAATGTACTACTTTTGGGAACAGTGTATGAACAGTAACAAGCTCTTGAGTAGAACTTTACTTTGTAGAACTGATGACCAACTCAAAGTCACAGTTAATTCGGTTACAGGGCAAATGATGTTGACTGTAAATCCGTCTTCTTGCTTATGTGTGTTCTGTGTGCCTTTTGTTTGCACAGTCATGTCCATACAAATGCGTATTCTCAGTGTTGTCCATACACAAACCATCATTAATCACCTGGTGGTAAACGTTTACTTCATAAGCTGTGCCCTAGTTTTGCTCTCAAGCCTATAGAATGAACTTAGAGGTGACATTCAGATGTTTGTCTTGCTTGTTCCAGAGAATCTGCACAAGGAAGCGAGTGGAAGACCATAATCCTGTGAGATGGAGCCAAGCCAAGTGGTGTGGCACACCCAGGGGGTCCTGCTGGAAACCGACCTGGAGAGGGTGAGCTCTCATCCCGAGTGTTCCATCTGCTTCAACACCTACGACAATGTCTTCAAGACACCAAAACAGTTGGACTGCACACACACCTTCTGCCTTGAGTGCCTTTCCCGCATCATGGCTACCTCCATGGACCCTCAAAACTCTAAAATCTCTTGCCCCTTCTGCCGCCACCTCACTCCCATCCCAAAAAAGGGTCCTCCTGCTTTGACCACCAGCCAGGAGGTGCTGTGTCGCCTGCCAGTCCACCAGCAGCAGGAACAGCCCGTATGGATGGACGGGGAAAGGCTGTGCTACCAGCGACCGATAGACATGCCAGGCCTTCCGGCGTTCTGCATCTGCGTCGATATTGGGGCCAGTGGGCAAAGTGGTGCATCTTCTTCCCAAACTCGACGGAGACTTGGGTTTCTGGAACGGTTAATGGATTGGAAGCGTTTGCTGCTCTTTATATTCCTCATGATGTTGCTGTTGGGGATTGTTTTGTGGCCCCTGCAGTGCATTGTCACGACTGGCTCCATGCGTTGTTCATCCAATAACATGCAGATGCCTACTACTACAGCTTCTACTACCACACTCATGTTAGTAACACAAAAGTGAGACTGATTGATGTCAGACTTGCAAAACCAGGTTGATTGGTGTCCGTTTGAATCCATACCTACTTGCCAAGCCTGTTGGGAGCTGAAGCAAAGCTGCAGTAAAGACTGAAGAACTGCACTGGTATCATTATTATATCTTACAGATCATGTGAATGAGTGTCAAAGCCTAGCCAGTGCATGACAAAACCGATTGATGGTCTGCCTACATTGATCACGTTTTTAATGAACAGCAGTAAAAACAAAAAACAAAAGAACTGTTTCGTAACGGTGTAAAAGTGTGTTCACACTAACGAAAAACACGGTCTATTGTCAATTGTGTAGCGATACATGAAGCACCGCTCACATAGAAGTTACTTTCAAACCAAACAGCTTTCTGATGGTCAGCTCAACGGGGCGAATTAGTGTGACCAACATGAACACAAGTGAAATCTGCATGGGGAAATATTTCGCCCTCACACAAAACGTCCAATCGCATGGATTTCTTTTGAAATGACTGGAGTTTGGCCACAAAACTTCAACAAGTGATGGTAAATGTGAACTTAATCCAAAGAAAACAGAATATTTTCTACATTTGTACATTTGTTTATATATTTTATTTGATTGTATTCCATTCCATGAAATGTATCTTGTTTAAAAAAATAAAACAAATGACTTCCTGCAAACGGCACAAGGAAGTTCAAGGAATGGGGTCACGGAATGTTTTTCAATTTTAATAGGTACAATATTCATGATATCACTGATAACACTGACAAAAGAAAGGAAAAGCAAACAGATTCACGTGGCTCTAATTTATCTCTTCCTTCTCTTGGACGGTTAAACGAACACGCCTCAAAGAATAACCGTCTGAAACCTAAGCCCTACAGCGACGTGTCCAGTGAACACACTCACACCCACACCCACACCCATGACGACTTCTCCACTGTGTGTTTTGTAGGGATAAATGATTAGTTTCTTACTACCGGGTGTTTTTATGAGAAAATGAATGTCGAGTTGTTCATCATTAAATTCTAAAGAGACAAGGAAATTATAAAGAGGAAAGGAAATAATATATGGGTCAGCAACTGTTTGTTTGACGTAAGGTGAAATGAGTCTAAGACAATTAGTTGAAAGTTCCCAGTGTATGCTTTATTATTCAATAACTAATCCTGTATTCTCATTGGAGACGCAAGTCATTACATCAGGTGTATTTTCCAGGGCAGAAGGCATTTTAGGTTGAACCAGTGCAAGAGGGAACACAGTCTTTACCACACAAGGACAGTCAGCACAACACGATTCAGATCAAACCTACTGATCACCAACTGAGATTAAAAACAGCCCACCAACATAGTATTCAAGTAAATTTAAAGAGAAGATTTCAAAATTATGATAAAGCGAGCAGATAGTTTTATAACTGTTGATGTTTTGTATAATAATAAATGTTAACAAATCATTCTAAAACAATATGCTAAACAGCTGTGAATATTTCCATCACTGTATTAACAAACAAGTGAAATGTATAATTTACAACAAATCAGTAATTCATCAAAAAAAACAAAAAAAAACTATAATGCAAAACACTACACTGATGTCAAATCAACAGATAAGACAAAAAATAAAAAAACAAAACAAAAAGGACATTCGGGCAGCCATGGACACTATACCTTTCAGCAGTTCAAGTCTTAATATGTCACTCAATTTTTGACCTTTTCACAGAGGCAAAAATAAAACAAATTTTAACAGCTGTCAAGCTTTCAGATGCCAGTAGCACATTGCTCTCACATGATCAGGTACAGTCACAATTAAAATTCATTCAAATCAGTCAGTCATTCCAAGGACAATGATTATCATATGCAGTGACATTGCTTTTACTTCCCAGAGGGTCTAATAAACTGGTTCTCTAGTAAAAAACACAAACATTTAATCCTTCCAAGTGCAAAAAAAGCAGACCCCGGCCTCCCTCAAACACGTACGGCATTTCTTCAGCTCATCACAGATTCCCTCGTGTGACCAAAACCAACGGCACTTTCACAGTCAGACGCTGTGATTCATCACATACATCATGTCCTGTTTTATTTAAGCCAACATGTACATTTCATTTTTTGTGTTTTCATTGTTTTTGTGTTAAGTCTCTTATTCTCACCAACGCTGCATTTATGTTTATATGATCAAAAACAGTAATACTGTGAAATATTATTACAATTGGAAATAACTATTTGAATATATTTTAAAACGTAATTTATTTCTGTGATGAATTTTCAGCATCATTACTCCAGTCTTCAGTGTCACGTGATCTTTCAGAAATCACTCTAATGTGCTGATTTGATTCTCGAGAAACATTATTATCAATGTTGAAAACGTTTGTGCTTTTGTGGAAACTGATTTGTTTCTCAGGAATTAATCAGAACAGAATATTTAAAATAGAATACTTGTGTAGCTTTTTAAATGTCTTTACTGTCACTTTTGATCAATTTAATGCATCCTTGCTGAATAAGAGTATTAATTTAAAAAAATAAAAATAAAAAACGTAAATAAATAAAAGGAGCAATTCCAATAGGGTCCTCGCACCATTGGCGCTGGTGCTCGTACTGACCTTAACCTTTTGAACGGTACAGTATATATAACATCTTATGACATCACCGCTGACCTCGCCCAATAATAGCCACGTCTGGATTACAGCCATCTTTTAAATTACTTTTTTTGTCCTACACAAATCTATTCTTTAATCTTAGCTGAGGGCCATCTGGCCTGCCTCATTTTAGCTGAAGTCTCCGCCGAAATCCCACTCACGTCAACGGCTCCGCCGACATCCTGATGTGCCCCTCCTTTGTACATCTTTAGTATTCAAAGGCCTCCTCAGTGCAATCACAACCCACTATGAAGTAAAGAGCTTTATCGGGCTATTTTTAACACCGAAAAACACACATACCCTGTGATAAAAGAGCTTAATGTGTCTCCTCTGAGGAAAATGTGGAATAATATAGTCAAAAATATAAGAGAAATGCATTATATTCAAAAATGCCAGGCCAAGAACTCATGATCATATTCACAAATATCACAACAAAAGATAAAACTGCTCTAAAGGAATCATAGTTGCAAAATAAAACGACTATTAACAAACAAAGAAAAAATGAATCCAAAAAAGGCTCACCTGATGTTTTCAGAACAAGAAAGTCAATGCCTAGAGGGAGGAGCCCGCTGAGGAAGAGGCAGCCTGATTGGTTGATAAGCCTTTGATTGACAGTAGCACTTGTCTTCCTCCGACTGTTCATTAGCCTGGAGGTAATGCTCAATAAAAACGGCATCAAAGCAGAAGCTTTCTCAAATATGACGAATAGGCTGCTAATTGGCACGTACTGTATAGATTCAACCACACTGTACCAAATCAGTCCATTTAAAACACCTACTTACATAGAGTATCCAATTTATTGGTCGAACTTTGACCAATCACCTCTCATATCCTCTGTAAAGAAAAGGGGGATTCTTGAGGCCCGGGCGGTGTATTTTTCTTCTTACATCACCGTGCCACGAGTATCACTCAGCAGAGCGCAAATGACCACTGCTTGTGAGAAACTGAGAGATATATATCAGAGTTCTTTGGTTACAGTAGACGACATCCAGTAGACAAAGCAAGGTCTGGAAACAGCCGTAGACAGCATGGAAAGAGCGTAGCTTCATCCAAAGTTATGTCACTGAGAGTAAATATTCATTTTTCAAATATATTTCACACATATACAAACTATCATGTAGCTTAGTGCAGTGTAGGCTTGTTAGATTAGAAGAGGGGAGCGAAAGCACCAAGTCACACGTCCTTTGCGGGAACAATTTCGGCTGCTAATCAGGCACTTGGAGTGTGAGTTTCTCAGACGTAGTCGGTCAGGAAATGAGAGAGGAGCCGTTGGAGATCTCGTAGAATCTCCGGCCAAGCGGCGTCACCTCAGCGTAGGTGCTGCTTGTCCCCCTCCCCCTTTAGTGCCGTTATCCAGTGTCGTTCCGTGATCAGGTGCTTCTACACAGCACCTCTGCTGGAACTGCAAAGCAAAGGATGAGAACATTTAGGGATGCATTGTCTAAACAGTTGTGTCACTTTCATACTGGTGTATCTACAGTACATTGGTTGCTATAGTAATGATGTAGGCGTCAGCAAGATGCCAATTCACTTTCTTCTTCAAAGGCTGAGAGAGTGCCAAGCTTTCAGTATAGAAAGAGAAAAAGGAATGTTACTGACAAATCCTTACTAAATCTTTTTTTGTGGCGCATGTAAAATGCGCCAGTTCCGGAAAGACCGATCAAATATAACACTATTCATATGTATAAAAAAAACTGGATGCATATATGGATGTGCCTTTTCGGTTTGTGTTAAGTCTACAGATAACTAAACAGGTCTACACGTGGATTTTGGCTGTCAGTGTGAACAAAGACACAGATAATTTTAATATAATACATATATTTATTTTTCTCATTCTATGAATTATGGGATTTAGAAGACCAATGTGAAAATCTATTAAATAACTTGTTCAAATACCAACAGTCATCGGTCATAAAAAGTACATCAACATACACTACCGTTCAGAAGTCTGCAAGATTATTTAATGTTTCTGAAAGAAGTCTCTTATGCTCACCAAGGATGTATTTTTTTTTTTTTTTTTTTTTTAAATACAGTAAAAACATCAATAATGTAAAAAAAGTATTACAATTTAAAATAACTGTTTTCTATTTTAATTTATTTTAAAATGTAATTTATTCCTGTGATGGCAAAGCTGAATTTTCAGCATCATTACTCCAGTCTTCAGTGTCACACGATCCTTCAGAAATCATTCTATTATTCTGATTTGCTGCTCAATAAACATTAAAAAATGTATTATTATCAATGTTGAAAACAGGATGTATAGGAAACTGTGATACATTTTTTCAGGATTCTTTGATAAATAGAAAGAACAGCATTTATCTTTTGAAATTGAAATCTTTTGGAAAAATGTTTTTTTTAATAAAATGTATTGTTTTACTATTATTTTACTATATTATTATTATTTAGATTGTTATTTATTTCTACTGTAGGTATTTAGAGAGCATACAAGGTACAGTTTCTAACCTTTGAAAACATCAGTTGTCGCGATTATTCTTTGAAGTATGGTGTTATTTTCAAGGCCATTTGGCAAACAGCGCCATTCTGTAAGATTACACTTTTTATT